>QEYB01000336.1:0-43945 GCA_017562135.1 Dipylidium caninum | reverse complement strand
TCTCCTAAAATGCTAGAACGTAGGTAACAGTCTCCTGAAAAACATCTCATTGTCTCTCTCTTGCTTCCTACTTGTCGTAGCAAGCTGGGGTCTCCTGACCGGTAACAATATGGCGATATGTCCCTAACCCTAACCCTCAACAGTATTACTTGCGTCTCCTAGACCGCTCACTAGCGCATCATATCTCGTCCCCACAACAACGCTACTATAAGTATAACTTTAAGTTCGGAACACCTCTGCGTCTCAGATCAGCCTCATAGAGCCACATAAGAGACATTAACTGACTCTGCCGGGTCATTCCCACGTTCTTTTTTGGTGTGGTTTTATGACAACGCTAACCTAGGTCCACACCCCTCCTCATCTTGTTTAAACACACCCTCAAAAAGCGTTACATTCCCGCAGCTGCTTTCTTTAAGAGCCTGCTATTACATTGACCGTTGAACACTAACCCTCACAACACGCACTCATCTAACTCACTCATTATATTTCTTAATGACAATGCTTCTATCTTTAATTTTTAGATAACGTCGCATCCTTGGACTGCCTGCAGTTATTACATGTCCTATCTCTGACCCTCTACTTGTGTCCGTATAATAGAATTATCTATGAGCTAACGCGTAACTATCCGACTTTACTGACACCTATACCGCCTAAAACATAAATCTAACCTAACTTTGTGAGGGAACCCATAAGGAATAGCAGTTCTTGGGAGTAAAATAATTACTCACCTAATGATGTCTTTTATACTTGACTACTTAGCCACATTTTACCTTATACTTTCAACATAGAGCTGCTCAAAGTCTCTTACTATAGACTCGAACTATCTCGCTCGATTCTTGTCATAACTATATCTACTCAACTTCCACCCCTGACTAGCGCATCATCATAACCACTTATATCATTTTTGTTACTCATAAACCCCCTAACCCTAAAGCCCCTACCCTGAAGGTTGGTAGCCTAACAGGCGACTTAAGCTATAACACTTTCCTTTATCTTTGCCTGTGAAATTACCCCCTACAAAGACGATCTTAGCTGTTCTCTTTCCTCTCTCCGACTCCATCATCTAAAGGCTATAACACATTGCGAAGAACATTCCAAGCACGTTTCCTAGATGACCACAGGATATATTAAAACCTCCAATATGTTCTCCTTTTAAACTATCATTCCACCTACTTGTATTTAGGGCACAGCGGTTTCATTGACTCCTACCAACCTGACACTCTGGTCACCTAGCATCTTTATCGGATCAGCGTGAGAATAATGAGAGAAATCTAACGGTTTCTCTCGTTAGGAAAGGGATTGCGACTTGATACGAGAAAAGTTTTTTTGTACTGCAGTCAATATTTTTACTTTGCCTAACAACCTCTATGAGGCGACCTACCCTCAATTATGCCAAACTTAGACAACCAGAAACTATCGTACAGACACAATCCCGCGTAAACCTAACTTAGCGGCGCTACCAAAAGACGGCTTCATTTGCATTACACTGAGCCGCAGCGAGGGTATTGCAGCAGCAATTCCTAATTGGCTATATACTACGCTAGATCTGAAACTTACATGCTCACCATCTACTCATTAATCTTGATTTCCTCAAAATTTTCCCCGCTAATACATATCAACATCTCAGTATTCTTGGTCGGAATGTAACCTTAACATCCCACAACTAACATGCAGCTACGAATTTTTAGACATCTCTTTCCGATGATCTACTGAATCACACCTACATCCACAAGTTGCACTGTCAACAAACACTAACCCTAACCATGGCGGATTCCTCCCACATATCAGCCTATTATCGACTCCCAATCCACTAATAGCGTAACCATAACCCCATTACACCCTAACCTTCTGGCAAAATGTTGACAACCAAATTAAAGACTCAACACTCCATAAGTGCCCAGCGTGTGATTATTCTTGGAGCATATATCTAAAGCAATCCTTGCTAATTAATAACGAGATCCGTGAGACCCCCACTAGTGCATACTCTTCTACTCCTCTAAATAATGAAACGCAATCGCACATACATTATATGAGCCTTTCAAGTTTTGACTTCCGAACGGTGAGGTGGACTGAAGGGAAACTCTAACACTGTTTTCGTAATTTACACAGTGTACACCTCTACACAAGCGCAGCCGTCTCGACTAACTTAAGGTCCAAGATTCAGAAATTTACTTTATACTATATACCAGTTTACTGAGTCTTCGCTTTGAAGAATGGGAGCTAGATTCACTTATGCAACCGCTCCTAACCTAACCCTAACTATCATTATCGCAACTCCCTTTATTAACAGTTTTGATTAAAACCTGATATTAAAACTGGGTGTCACTCGTGAGCTAACGCCTAAGACCATAGGCTACACTAGACTACCCCCCATAAAAAACTCCTTCATTTTACTACCTCAAAATTTCGCACCCCTGATTCTGTAAATAGAGGGACACTATCGAGCTCAGTCTTCTTCAACTACCAACTGTCACTTTGTGACTATTCCTTTTGAACCCTCAACGTAAATGTGTGCACATATGGGAAACCGCTACGACACCGAGTGAACACATAACTAACGAGGTTTGTTTTACATATTTATATAACTATGCGTTGCCCATTCTTAAACCCTATTGAAAACCAACAAGCTCTCGAACTACATCCTCTACCTAATCGATCCTTATGTGACATATTACACACGAACACACGGAACCATTTAACTGAATAGCGATTGATACATACTTTGTAACCCGCACTCCTAAAACATTCTACATACACTCTCTAACCTTCTATACGAGGCTCTGTTTCTTAAATGTGCGCAATTTTACATGAGACTAACTAGTTTCCTGATTCGTCAGTCATTTTGCATCTGTGAGAGCCACGCCTAACCTAACCCTAAACGCTAACTCCTAAGCTAACCTAACGCCTAACCCGTGATCCAATATCGTTCCGCCTAGCCCAAATCGCAGCAGAAGCTCCAGATCATGGCGTTCTGCTCAAGCTCAACCCTAACCGTGCCCGCCTTAAGCACCCAGCTAACCACACGCACCTAACTCGTCGGATGTGCCTAAACATTGGCTTGCACGCCGTGCACATAGCGACCTTGCGCTGCGAGACCTAGACGAGCTAATGAATTGACAACGTACGTATCGGTAACAACTTAACGCATAAACAGCAAGCTGGTAGCTAAGCTTAGCTATTATTTCAACTTCAACCTAACCCTAACAGTTCACTCATCTAGCCGTGTGTTTATCTGTATGACCGCGAGACCCAGGTCAAAATAATCAACATGAACTCGCGCCCTCTGTCATCAACAGGCCTCAACTCTACTACGCCTGCATAACACGGCAACACAGCATAGCAATCTAGTATACTAATTCCTAAACCAACTCACACGCCACGGAGGTGAAACTAGAACTCACTAACAGGATCTTCATATAGAGCCTAACTTCGCTCAAATTGCCTCAAAATCGCACTTACAGACTGCTGGGTTGGAGACCTCCTTACCTACTTGTGAATCATAAAATCTCATACAAGCCCTCTGCTTTTTTGTTCTTCAAATGAACCTTGTTTTAATTGTAGTGTAATTTAATCATCTAACGTTCTATTTCCTAACACATTGAGGAGAAGCTATAGTCTCGCTACAAGTTTTAGCGAGCCTAAGCTAACTTCGCATCCGTACCCTGTTTCTCTATCATCACTATGCCGGCATAAACACAGGCAGAAACCAGTACTAAACTCTAAGAACAGGCGGATAAATACGGTCTGGGTAGGGATGGTAGGGGCAGAGCTGCTGTTGGGAAATTCGCAGAGTGAAGTAACAAATCTCGAGCAATATGCAGCTCTTTCTTCAAACGTCCTAACGCTAACGCCTAACCCTAACCGTAAACCTATAACTAAACCCTAACGGCAACTCTGTGCGGGTATGAATAAGTGACCAGCGTCTCCTCATAAAAAAGCTCGTTGTTGGCTTTCTATAGTGATCACCCCCTACTCTATCCTGCGACACTGCTAAACTTACCTCACTTAACTATTACTCCCCTAGAGCCGACTGAGTACATTTTAAAATGGTCATTCAGATCGAGAAAAGACTTTAACTCTGTGAGCAAGTATGCAAGTCCTGAACAACCACATACGGACCCAGACAGTTTTGTGGCTAAACGCTTATGATAGTCCTCCATTGCAGCCTTAGAGGTTCTTTGGGCTACATTGTGAAACGCAATAAAAAACATCCAAATGCGCGCTCGCAATCAATCCATAAACTATAACACCTTCAATCATCCGAGCGAGTTTCAAACGCACGAGTGGTCCCTGTAAGTATACAGGCTATAAAAGATCCCTAGACCGTATTCGGAGCGTTAAACTGAAGTGGTGTGATCATAAAAAACCAACTAACGATCCTTATAAAGTCTGGGTAACCCCGTAATCCTCTGCCGAATACTGAAAAATATTACAGATCTGGGCTGACAGAAACGTGGAAAACCCAGCCATAGCATGGACGATTTAAGGCATAAGACTTATCACAACTCTGAGGAAGCGCTGGACTAGAATAGACTCAACCGATTACCTTACAGCAACAACTAATGACTGAATGTAGATATCTAACATCTAGAACCTCTAACACTAACACTAACCGCACTGTGACCTTGAACTTCTGACCTAAATGAACGTACAATATCGGCTAACTTACACTTTCCAAGCTTGCTCAGCCTACCAACTTCGAGAACCAGAGATCTGTTACACTAACCCTTCTTAGCTAAGAGCGGATCTCCTCCTCATCATATTGTAAGCATGCCACTGCACTAACTAATCACTAGTCTACTTAACCCTCATTGACTACCACTCATATTTATATACACCACTGAGACCCCTACCACTCTTCGTCACTTAGTGACAATAATTCCCTACTTTGCACATCCTTCCACACTACCCAGCACCACTGATCGGATGAGTTCGACAATATGATTTTGTTAGGCTACGAACTCGGATGATAGAGAACACTACACCCTTTTCCATTGAGACGGAAGAAGAATGATATGGACTAATCAACCTCGAGGAGCTAATCTCAGCTTACTTTCCTCTTTCCTTTCTTACCAAAGGAGCAATAGAATTGGTCTAACCTCCAGAGTTTAGCCTAACATACAGGTGACTAGTAGGTAACCTAAACACACTATAAATCGTTGATCTCCACTCAGACAGGAACCGTCAACTTCAAGTCCGACTTTGGCTTTAAGCGTCACAACGTGGTACACCCAACCAACCAAAGAGTGAATATGGCAGAAATTCAGACCCACTTCGGTTAACTTGTTACTTATGCTGTTTAACCGGTCCACCTTCTCATTAATACAAGCCATATGCAATCAGGCATACGGTACAGTCCGTAACGCCTACCCCCAACGCCCCACATTGGGGGAGGGGAGTCAAGCGACACTTTTACAGTTGCATACACATGAATAAGTCTGATTCTCCACACTTTAACAAAATACCCTTGAGAAACAAGGAAAATATTCAAGTCTGCTTACACTCTAATCAAAAGGGCGTGGAAATATAACTCTAAAGTTCCTTCACGTTATGGCGCACGATCTCATGACACACATGGCCACAGGGGAAACAAGGGAAAGTCGTGGGTATTGAAATCAGCTTCTATTTCGGTTTTCACGGCGTTCTCGGCTAACACACCGTGAATTCCGTCGATGTTTAAGTGAGAAGATGCGGAACTCAGGAATCAAAAAAAAAGAAAGACAACAACCCCTATACCATCCAGAGTCTAATGAGGCGTTGACTGGCAGCACTCTTAAACTACACCTTGATTGGCGAAGGCGTTAAACAACACACAGAAACAGAGGGAAGCAATTCGATCATCTGCACGGGATGCATGTTTGTGTGCATACAGCTCATCAACCCTTGGTGAGAAGAAGAGGTGGACAAGTAACCTAAACCCTAACCGGCGTGATCGCATAAATTGACGCGCGGTCGGAGTGACGTCTAAACGAAACCTACCTAACGGTCTTAGGTCGCGTCTAGACAGCCACAACAGTAAGGAGTGTGTAGGAAAATACCCGGATTGGCAGCTTAGTAACATCGTCTACCACGGCCTGTTTTTAAATCTCTGTAATAATCGATGGAATTCGCTCATTCACCCGAGACTCAGCGTATGTCAAAATACAATACTGTGTTTCATGAGTGTAGTTCGGCCTTCACTTTATGCTAATTACCTTAAGAAGACTGAACCTAAGAAGCCCGTAAAGGAGGTGACAACACAAAGTCAACACCTTTTCATTACTATCCGTACATTAACGAATACAAGAAAAGATTCTGCTTATCTATTTAGTGTCGGGCGATACTGGCCCGGAGTAACCATATATTTGCAAGCCCTCGTGAGACAGTTTACTCCCACGTTCTTCCTACAGTTTGGAACAACAACCATCCGGTTGAACCGATGACGAGTGTTCCCATAACCTATATTCATAGTAAACATTAAGAAGCCAAGGCAATTGGTTCGAAGTTAGTCGTGACTATAAGGACGACACTAATGCCCATAAAAAGGCCCTAGAATGAGAATGAGCATCTCCTTTTTATACTCCTCCCACTCTTGTAGAGCCAATAATACCTTCTTACCTCGACGTTCATACGTCATGTGAGGTGTTTTGGGGTGTCAAAAAACATCAGGCAGCTCTTAAGGAGAAAGGTGGACAAACGACGAATCATCTGGAGCCTTAAGGCACACGCTCTGCATCCTAAAGACGATGGTGGACCCTCTTATTAAGATTAACGTTCGAGCCGTGGACAAGCTATCTTGAACACCAATGTCAACCAGCGTGACGGAAATGAATTGACACGGGCGACTGCCAAAATGCGCCAGATGCATCTGTCGAATTTCATGGAGACGCTAGTCAACTAGAATGTAATCAGCGGGTAAACAGAGGACGTACTCACACCCTGGATGACTTTCTTTTATTATTCGACCTATACCCTACAGCCAAAACACTCAGTGAGAGTGATGCATCTACAGCAATCGCGTTGCATAGACGTTCGACGTAACCCTTACAAGCCTATCCACTTTGACTTGTCCTTTACTAAGACCCTAACAAAGACGCTTAAGTGAGGACTTATGTCTCGTCTCGTACAGCCTTAGCAAAAGCCTCTAGTCACTCAACTCGACGTAAAATCTCCTACTCAGGTCGAGACCTGTAACTGCACTTGTTGTCAACAGAACATACATTATCTGTGTCACAGACCTCACATATGACACGTCCTCCACCTTATGCCATACGCGTCGTAACCTTACTTCTTCCCTTCAAACACGTCTCCCTTCGGACCTTGAACACGATAAAATTTCCCTGGTCTCTACCAACCTACACCCTACACAGCGACACTGTCCACGAAGAGTGTGAGCGCTATACGTAGCGCGACCCCTAGATTGCAAGTAAGGACGGGTACTGAACCTCCCCGTTCAACTCCTAACCGCAACACTTCGTCCTCCAACCTCTCCAAGTCATGGCACTCTCACGTACATAATTATCCTAGCCTCTAACTCACATCAACCTCCACGCAACACTTGAAACCCCGTACCTAACCCTACCACTCCGTCCGCCATCAGCACCCTCACATCACTACCTCCACTCTATGAACTACCTGACTCCTCGTCTTGATCCCTCACCGCGTCTGCTACATCCGGACAGACGCAAGACTCTACAACCACAATTAAGCATACATCACAGGACGAGGTCAATAAGACCCCATGAGAGCAGCAAGGCGGAAGAGCTATAGACCACTAACCCACGTCTGTACACAGCCGCGTCCACCAGCTTTTGGATGACCCACTTAATTGACATACCCTCACGACCCTACACAGCACATTGAGACCCCTAAACTTAGTCTCCAACCAAAGTTCGCCTACCCCACTGTCGTGCAAATCTCTTCCACCTCATTAACCTTCTCCATCCTCGCTCCTCCTCCTTCCTCATATCCCCTACATGCACTTCTCACCAACGGTGACCGAACACTACACAGCCTATGCTCATGTGCATTGAGTGAACTTGAACACCTGATGGATGGATCGTCTCGACACCACCTAATCGTCTTGAAGACGTGAGCAGGCAGACTGACCCCTAAACACCACGTAATGAACGACCCTTGGAGTGGACGAAGGCTGGAGGCTTAGAGAAATCCCTAACGGGTTTGGTGTGACGGGGCGAGGAGCGCTGAGACCCTAGCGCTAACCCAGCATTGAAGTAATACGCATGAGACAGAACGCTTGGATGGTGGTGGTCGCGTCTAAGAGAAGAAGCTAGAAGAAAACAGAGGAAGAGCGGAGACGTGAGAGGCGGAGAGCCTAGGAAGAGGAGGTTGAAAGGATAGAGAGGAATGAAAAGGGAAAGCGGTGGTGAACGAGCAAGGAGGAGAGAGGAGGAGGAGGATAGGAAATGAGAGTTTGAGATGAACTTCGCTCATACTGAGTAACCCTAACGGGACGCATAGTTATACGGTAACACCCTAACGCCTAGCACATAATTGACCTGGGAATACCATAGTAAAACACCAAGAGCCGCCTATTCAACCCGCTCACTTAACCAATCTAATTGACTGTCTGCATTAGACCGGTGTGATTGGTAGCATTGGCTTTTACCGTACAAATCCCCTGAACGACTTTTAACCAAAACAGCTTAAGACCGCCTGTTGGTCAGTCAATCTATGTGAACCTAACCCCCGAGAGCTCCACTCTGTTCGCTATACGCTCAACATTTTCACGCTCTCTCTAGTACTCAATTCCTAGAGCTTTATCTTGTTGGAAGTAGGGCTGGAAACTTAGACATGCTACCGCGGGGTTGTCGACTCGCCCAGACCCTTACTCACCTATGCCATCCTTCCATCCAGCCCTCCAACCCTCCTCACACACCTATATAAGACCAATAAAATACTTGTTTGGCACGAGCCTACGGAAAACACACAAATTCCTAAGCCTGCGTAAATTGTTAATACACAAAATAGGTACTTCTTATTATCCATTACCAGCTCCTCAGGTCCATGAAAACCCTCCAGACACTTGTCCTCACCGCAACTGCTCATCAGTCTCACTCGACGTGCAGAACGCATGGAATTTAAGGAAGTGTAAGATCTCGTACTAACACTCTAGACCTACGCCTAACCCTTGAGTTAGAATCATAAACCTAAAGCCATCATTTCTCTCTCACTCTAACCCCTGCTTAATCGGATTAGCCTTTGGAGACAAATATCGTCATATTAATATGTTTAAGTTAACACTTAAGTCGGCCTTAAGACTAGCACTCCTGGAGTGAAACGCTCAACCTTGACACGTATTCTGACATGGAATTACCCTACTCGTGCTAAGAAGGCGGCTGAGCCTCATAGGGAAGAATCGGAGAAACTGAACAGGCAGTCTGCTGTGACCAACGCACCTAAAACTTCACCTAACACCTTAACATTCCAGCCCTCCGGCACCTCTACATCTTAATCCATTAGGTGTCCATGGTGCTGTTTTGTGTCTCTCATGGCTACAGCAGAAGGTCTCCCTACACAGCCCTACACTCCCCTCACCTCTTAACTCGTCCACTAATACATTCTATAGTCTGGGCAATTGGATCCATGCCCCTAAGACCATGAGAAGCTGAGGTAATACCACTAACATTCTATATGCAACCTGACCGATCTGACCTATAAGCGTTATAAACAACCTTCGTCTTAAAATAATTTGCCTTGCGGTGAAACGTAGAGCTCATCACAGCTCTGGCATAAACCCTAACCCTGCTAAACTAAGCTGACGTTCTTCTTATATTGCCATATGATGAAAGCACAATGCAAGTCACACAATGAAGGCTTTCTATAAAGACAGGTACTACCTGGATGACTTTTGCAGTCGCCTAGAGAGAACCGCCTAACGCGCTGTAACTCCCTAACCCTAACCCTAACCCTAACCCTAACCCTAAACCCTAACCCTAACCCTAACCCTAACCCTAACCCTAACCCTAACCCTAACCTAACCCTAACCCTAACCCTAACCCTAACCCCTAACCCTAACCCTAACCCTAACCTAACCCTAACCTAACCCTAACCCTAACCCTAACCCTAACCCTAACCCTAACCCTAACCCTAACCCTAACCCTAACCTAACCCTAACCCTAACCCTAACCCTAACCCTAACCCTAACCCTAACCCTAACCCTAACCCTAACCCTAACCCTAACCCTAACCCTAACCCTAACCCTAACCCTAACCCTAACCCTAACCCTAACCCTAACCCTAACCCTAACCCTAACCCTAACCCTAACCCTAACCCTAACCCTAACCCTAACCCTAACCCTAACCCTAACCCTAACCCTAACCTAACCCTAACCCTAACCCTAACCCTAACCCCTAACCCTAACCCTAACCCTAACCCTAACCCTAACCCTAACCCTAACCCTAAACCCTAACCCTAACCCTAACCCTAACCCTAACCCTAACCCTAACCCTAACCCTAACCCTAACCTAACCCTAACCCTAACCCTAACCCTAACCCTAACCCTAACCCTAACCCTAACCCTAACCCTAACCCTAACCCTAACCCTAACCCTAACCCTAACCCTAACCCTAACCCTAACCCTAACCCTAACCCTAACCCTAACCCTAACCCTAACCCTAACCCTAACCCTAACCCTAACCCTAACCCTAACCCTAACCCTAACCCTAACCCTAACCCTAACCCTAACCCTAACCCTAACCCTAACCCTAACCCTAACCCTAACCCTAACCCTAACCCTAACCCTAACCCTAACCCTAACCCCTAACCCTAACCCTAACCCTAACCCTAACCCTAACCCTAACCCTAACCCTAACCCTAACCCTAACCCTAACCCTAACCCTAACCCTAACCCTAACCCTAACCCTAACCCTAACCCTAACCCTAACCCTAACCCTAACCCTAACCCTAACCCTAACCCTAACCCTAACCCTAACCCTAACCCTAACCCTAACCCTAACCCTAACCCTAACCCTAACCCTAACCCTAACCCTAACCCTAACCCTAACCCTAACCCTAACCCTAACCCTAACCCTAACCCTAACCCTAACCCTAACCCTAACCCTAACCCTAACCCTAACCCTAACCCTAACCCTAACCCTAACCCTAAACCCTAACCCTAACCCTAACCCTAACCCTAACCCTAACCCTAACCCTAACCCTAACCCTAACCCTAACCCTAACCCTAACCCTAACCCTAACCCTAACCCTAACCCTAACCCTAACCCTAACCCTAACCCTAACCCTAACCCTAACCCTAACCCTAACCCTAACCCTAACCCTAACCCTAACCCTAACCCTAACCCTAACCCTAACCCTAACCCTAACCCTAACCCTAACCCTAACCCTAACCCTAACCCTAACCCTAACCCTAACCCTAACCCTAACCCTAACCCTAACCCTAACCCTAACCCTAACCCTAACCCTAACCCTAACCCTAACCCTAACCCTAACCCTAACCCTAACCCTAACCCTAACCCTAACCCTAACCCTAACCCTAACCCTAACCCTAACCCTAACCCTAACCCTAACCCTAACCCTAACCCTAACCCTAACCCTAACCCTAACCCTAACCCTAACCCTAACCCTAACCCTAACCCTAACCCTAACCCTAACCCTAACCCTAACCCTAACCCTAACCCTAACCCTAACCCTAACCCTAACCCTAACCCTAACCCTAACCCTAACCCTAACCCTAACCCTAACCCTAACCCTAACCCTAACCCTAACCCTAACCCTAACCCTAACCCTAACCCTAACCCTAACCCTAACCCTAACCCTAACCCTAACCCTAACCCTAACCCTAACCCTAACCCTAACCCTAACCCTAACCCTAACCCTAACCCTAACCCTAACCCTAACCCTAACCCTAACCCTAACCCTAACCCTAACCCTAACCCTAACCCTAACCCTAACCCTAACCCTAACCCTAACCCTAACCCTAACCCTAACCCTAACCCTAACCCTAACCCTAACCCTAACCCTAACCCTAACCCTAACCCTAACCCTAACCCTAACCCTAACCCTAACCCTAACCCTAACCCTAACCCTAACCCTAACCCTAACCCTAACCCTAACCCTAACCCTAACCCTAACCCTAACCCTAACCCTAACCCTAACCCTAACCCTAACCCTAACCCTAACCCTAACCCTAACCCTAACCCTAACCCTAACCCTAACCCTAACCCTAACCCTAACCCTAACCCTAACCCTAACCCTAACCCTAACCCTAACCCTAACCCTAACCCTAACCCTAACCCTAACCCTAACCCTAACCCTAACCCTAACCCTAACCCTAACCCTAACCCTAACCCTAACCCTAACCCTAACCCTAACCCTAACCCTAACCCTAACCCTAACCCTAACCCTAACCCTAACCCTAACCCTAACCCTAACCCTAACCCTAACCCTAACCCTAACCCTAACCCTAACCCTAACCCTAACCCTAACCCTAACCCTAACCCTAACCCTAACCCTAACCCTAACCCTAACCCTAACCCTAACCCTAACCCTAACCCTAACCCTAACCCTAACCCTAACCCTAACCCTAACCCTAACCCTAACCCTAACCCTAACCCTAACCCTAACCCTAACCCTAACCCTAACCCTAACCCTAACCCTAACCCTAACCCTAACCCTAACCCTAACCCTAACCCTAACCCTAACCCTAACCCTAACCCTAACCCTAACCCTAACCCTAACCCTAACCCTAACCCTAACCCTAACCCTAACCCTAACCCTAACCCTAACCCTAACCCTAACCCTAACCCTAACCCTAACCCTAACCCTAACCCTAACCCTAACCCTAACCCTAACCCTAACCCTAACCCTAACCCTAACCCTAACCCTAACCCTAACCCTAACCCTAACCCTAACCCTAACCCTAACCCTAACCCTAACCCTAACCCTAACCCTAACCCTAACCCTAACCCTAACCCTAACCCTAACCCTAACCCTAACCCTAACCCTAACCCTAACCCTAACCCTAACCCTAACCCTAACCCTAACCCTAACCCTAACCCTAACCCTAACCCTAACCCTAACCCTAACCCTAACCCTAACCCTAACCCTAACCCTAACCCTAACCCTAACCCTAACCCTAACCCTAACCCTAACCCTAACCCTAACCCTAACCCTAACCCTAACCCTAAACCCTAACCCTAACCCTAACCCTAACCCTAACCCTAACCCTAACCCTAACCCTAACCCTAACCCTAACCCTAACCCTAACCCTAACCCTAACCCTAACCCTAACCCTAACCCTAACCCTAACCCTAACCCTAACCCTAACCCTAACCCTAACCCTAACCCTAACCCTAACCCTAACCCTAACCCTAACCCTAACCCTAACCCTAACCCTAACCCTAACCCTAACCCTAACCCTAACCCTAACCCTAACCCTAACCCTAACCCTAACCCTAACCCTAACCCTAACCCTAACCCTAACCCTAACCCTAACCCTAACCCTAACCCTAACCCTAACCCTAACCCTAACCCTAACCCTAACCCTAACCCTAACCCTAACCCTAACCCTAACCCTAACCCTAACCCTAACCCTAACCCTAACCCTAACCCTAACCCTAACCCTAACCCTAACCCTAACCCTAACCCTAACCCTAACCCTAACCCTAACCCTAACCCTAACCCTAACCCTAACCCTAACCCTAACCCTAACCCTAACCCTAACCCTAACCCTAACCCTAACCCTAACCCTAACCCTAACCCTAACCCTAACCCTAACCCTAACCCTAACCCTAACCCTAACCCTAACCCTAACCCTAACCCTAACCCTAACCCTAACCCTAACCCTAACCCTAACCCTAACCCTAACCCTAACCCTAACCCTAACCCTAACCCTAACCCTAACCCTAACCCTAACCCTAACCCTAACCCTAACCCTAACCCTAACCCTAACCCTAACCCTAACCCTAACCCTAACCCTAACCCTAACCCTAACCCTAACCCTAACCCTAACCCTAACCCTAACCCTAACCCTAACCCTAACCCTAACCCTAACCCTAACCCTAACCCTAACCCTAACCCTAACCCTAACCCTAACCCTAACCCTAACCCTAACCCTAACCCTAACCCTAACCCTAACCCTAACCCTAACCCTAACCCTAACCCTAACCCTAACCCTAACCCTAACCCTAACCCTAACCCTAACCCTAACCCTAACCCTAACCCTAACCCTAACCCTAACCCTAACCCTAACCCTAACCCTAACCCTAACCCTAACCCTAACCCTAACCCTAACCCTAACCCTAACCCTAACCCTAACCCTAACCCTAACCCTAACCCTAACCCTAACCCTAACCCTAACCCTAACCCTAACCCTAACCCTAACCCTAACCCTAACCCTAACCCTAACCCTAACCCTAACCCTAACCCTAACCCTAACCCTAACCCTAACCCTAACCCTAACCCTAACCCTAACCCTAACCCTAACCCTAACCCTAACCCTAACCCTAACCCTAACCCTAACCCTAACCCTAACCCTAACCCTAACCCTAACCCTAACCCTAACCCTAACCCTAACCCTAACCCTAACCCTAACCCTAACCCTAACCCTAACCCTAACCCTAACCCTAACCCTAACCCTAACCCTAACCCTAACCCTAACCCTAACCCTAACCCTAACCCTAACCCTAACCCTAACCCTAACCCTAACCCTAACCCTAACCCTAACCCTAACCCTAACCCTAACCCTAACCCTAACCCTAACCCTAACCCTAACCCTAACCCTAACCCTAACCCTAACCCTAACCCTAACCCTAACCCTAACCCTAACCCTAACCCTAACCCTAACCCTAACCCTAACCCTAACCCTAACCCTAACCCTAACCCTAACCCTAACCCTAACCCTAACCCTAACCCTAACCCTAACCCTAACCCTAACCCTAACCCTAACCCTAACCCTAACCCTAACCCTAACCCTAACCCTAACCCTAACCCTAACCCTAACCCTAACCCTAACCCTAACCCTAACCCTAACCCTAACCCTAACCCTAACCCTAACCCTAACCCTAACCCTAACCCTAACCCTAACCCTAACCCTAACCCTAACCCTAACCCTAACCCTAACCCTAACCCTAACCCTAACCCTAACCCTAACCCTAACCCTAACCCTAACCCTAACCCTAACCCTAACCCTAACCCTAACCCTAACCCTAACCCTAACCCTAACCCTAACCCTAACCCTAACCCTAACCCTAACCCTAACCCTAACCCTAACCCTAACCCTAACCCTAACCCTAACCCTAACCCTAACCCTAACCCTAACCCTAACCCTAACCCTAACCCTAACCCTAACCCTAACCCTAACCCTAACCCTAACCCTAACCCTAACCCTAACCCTAACCCTAACCCTAACCCTAACCCTAACCCTAACCCTAACCCTAACCCTAACCCTAACCCTAACCCTAACCCTAACCCTAACCCTAACCCTAACCCTAACCCTAACCCTAACCCTAACCCTAACCCTAACCCTAACCCTAACCCTAACCCTAACCCTAACCCTAACCCTAACCCTAACCCTAACCCTAACCCTAACCCTAACCCTAACCCTAACCCTAACCCTAACCCTAACCCTAACCCTAACCCTAACCCTAACCCTAACCCTAACCCTAACCCTAACCCTAACCCTAACCCTAACCCTAACCCTAACCCTAACCCTAACCCTAACCCTAACCCTAACCCTAACCCTAACCCTAACCCTAACCCTAACCCTAACCCTAACCCTAACCCTAACCCTAACCCTAACCCTAACCCTAACCCTAACCCTAACCCTAACCCTAACCCTAACCCTAACCCTAACCCTAACCCTAACCCTAACCCTAACCCTAACCCTAACCCTAACCCTAACCCTAACCCTAACCCTAACCCTAACCCTAACCCTAACCCTAACCCTAACCCTAACCCTAACCCTAACCCTAACCCTAACCCTAACCCTAACCCTAACCCTAACCCTAACCCTAACCCTAACCCTAACCCTAACCCTAACCCTAACCCTAACCCTAACCCTAACCCTAACCCTAACCCTAACCCTAACCCTAACCCTAACCCTAACCCTAACCCTAACCCTAACCCTAACCCTAACCCTAACCCTAACCCTAACCCTAACCCTAACCCTAACCCTAACCCTAACCCTAACCCTAACCCTAACCCTAACCCTAACCCTAACCCTAACCCTAACCCTAACCCTAACCCTAACCCTAACCCTAACCCTAACCCTAACCCTAACCCTAACCCTAACCCTAACCCTAACCCTAACCCTAACCCTAACCCTAACCCTAACCCTAACCCTAACCCTAACCCTAACCCTAACCCTAACCCTAACCCTAACCCTAACCCTAACCCTAACCCTAACCCTAACCCTAACCCTAACCCTAACCCTAACCCTAACCCTAACCCTAACCCTAACCCTAACCCTAACCCTAACCCTAACCCTAACCCTAACCCTAACCCTAACCCTAACCCTAACCCTAACCCTAACCCTAACCCTAACCCTAACCCTAACCCTAACCCTAACCCTAACCCTAACCCTAACCCTAACCCTAACCCTAACCCTAACCCTAACCCTAACCCTAACCCTAACCCTAACCCTAACCCTAACCCTAACCCTAACCCTAACCCTAACCCTAACCCTAACCCTAACCCTAACCCTAACCCTAACCCTAACCCTAACCCTAACCCTAACCCTAACCCTAACCCTAACCCTAACCCTAACCCTAACCCTAACCCTAACCCTAACCCTAACCCTAACCCTAACCCTAACCCTAACCCTAACCCTAACCCTAACCCTAACCCTAACCCTAACCCTAACCCTAACCCTAACCCTAACCCTAACCCTAACCCTAACCCTAACCCTAACCCTAACCCTAACCCTAACCCTAACCCTAACCCTAACCCTAACCCTAACCCTAACCCTAACCCTAACCCTAACCCTAACCCTAACCCTAACCCTAACCCTAACCCTAACCCTAACCCTAACCCTAACCCTAACCCTAACCCTAACCCTAACCCTAACCCTAACCCTAACCCTAACCCTAACCCTAACCCTAACCCTAACCCTAACCCTAACCCTAACCCTAACCCTAACCCTAACCCTAACCCTAACCCTAACCCTAACCCTAACCCTAACCCTAACCCTAACCCTAACCCTAACCCTAACCCTAACCCTAACCCTAACCCTAACCCTAACCCTAACCCTAACCCTAACCCTAACCCTAACCCTAACCCTAACCCTAACCCTAACCCTAACCCTAACCCTAACCCTAACCCTAACCCTAACCCTAACCCTAACCCTAACCCTAACCCTAACCCTAACCCTAACCCTAACCCTAACCCTAACCCTAACCCTAACCCTAACCCTAACCCTAACCCTAACCCTAACCCTAACCCTAACCCTAACCCTAACCCTAACCCTAACCCTAACCCTAACCCTAACCCTAACCCTAACCCTAACCCTAACCCTAACCCTAACCCTAACCCTAACCCTAACCCTAACCCTAACCCTAACCCTAACCCTAACCCTAACCCTAACCCTAACCCTAACCCTAACCCTAACCCTAACCCTAACCCTAACCCTAACCCTAACCCTAACCCTAACCCTAACCCTAACCCTAACCCTAACCCTAACCCTAACCCTAACCCTAACCCTAACCCTAACCCTAACCCTAACCCTAACCCTAACCCTAACCCTAACCCTAACCCTAACCCTAACCCTAACCCTAACCCTAACCCTAACCCTAACCCTAACCCTAACCCTAACCCTAACCCTAACCCTAACCCTAACCCTAACCCTAACCCTAACCCTAACCCTAACCCTAACCCTAACCCTAACCCTAACCCTAACCCTAACCCTAACCCTAACCCTAACCCTAACCCTAACCCTAACCCTAACCCTAACCCTAACCCTAACCCTAACCCTAACCCTAACCCTAACCCTAACCCTAACCCTAACCCTAACCCTAACCCTAACCCTAACCCTAACCCTAACCCTAACCCTAACCCTAACCCTAACCCTAACCCTAACCCTAACCCTAACCCTAACCCTAACCCTAACCCTAACCCTAACCCTAACCCTAACCCTAACCCTAACCCTAACCCTAACCCTAACCCTAACCCTAACCCTAACCCTAACCCTAACCCTAACCCTAACCCTAACCCTAACCCTAACCCTAACCCTAACCCTAACCCTAACCCTAACCCTAACCCTAACCCTAACCCTAACCCTAACCCTAACCCTAACCCTAACCCTAACCCTAACCCTAACCCTAACCCTAACCCTAACCCTAACCCTAACCCTAACCCTAACCCTAACCCTAACCCTAACCCTAACCCTAACCCTAACCCTAACCCTAACCCTAACCCTAACCCTAACCCTAACCCTAACCCTAACCCTAACCCTAACCCTAACCCTAACCCTAACCCTAACCCTAACCCTAACCCTAACCCTAACCCTAACCCTAACCCTAACCCTAACCCTAACCCTAACCCTAACCCTAACCCTAACCCTAACCCTAACCCTAACCCTAACCCTAACCCTAACCCTAACCCTAACCCTAACCCTAACCCTAACCCTAACCCTAACCCTAACCCTAACCCTAACCCTAACCCTAACCCTAACCCTAACCCTAACCCTAACCCTAACCCTAACCCTAACCCTAACCCTAACCCTAACCCTAACCCTAACCCTAACCCTAACCCTAACCCTAACCCTAACCCTAACCCTAACCCTAACCCTAACCCTAACCCTAACCCTAACCCTAACCCTAACCCTAACCCTAACCCTAACCCTAACCCTAACCCTAACCCTAACCCTAACCCTAACCCTAACCCTAACCCTAACCCTAACCCTAACCCTAACCCTAACCCTAACCCTAACCCTAACCCTAACCCTAACCCTAACCCTAACCCTAACCCTAACCCTAACCCTAACCCTAACCCTAACCCTAACCCTAACCCTAACCCTAACCCTAACCCTAACCCTAACCCTAACCCTAACCCTAACCCTAACCCTAACCCTAACCCTAACCCTAACCCTAACCCTAACCCTAACCCTAACCCTAACCCTAACCCTAACCCTAACCCTAACCCTAACCCTAACCCTAACCCTAACCCTAACCCTAACCCTAACCCTAACCCTAACCCTAACCCTAACCCTAACCCTAACCCTAACCCTAACCCTAACCCTAACCCTAACCCTAACCCTAACCCTAACCCTAACCCTAACCCTAACCCTAACCCTAACCCTAACCCTAACCCTAACCCTAACCCTAACCCTAACCCTAACCCTAACCCTAACCCTAACCCTAACCCTAACCCTAACCCTAACCCTAACCCTAACCCTAACCCTAACCCTAACCCTAACCCTAACCCTAACCCTAACCCTAACCCTAACCCTAACCCTAACCCTAACCCTAACCCTAACCCTAACCCTAACCCTAACCCTAACCCTAACCCTAACCCTAACCCTAACCCTAACCCTAACCCTAACCCTAACCCTAACCCTAACCCTAACCCTAACCCTAACCCTAACCCTAACCCTAACCCTAACCCTAACCCTAACCCTAACCCTAACCCTAACCCTAACCCTAACCCTAACCCTAACCCTAACCCTAACCCTAACCCTAACCCTAACCCTAACCCTAACCCTAACCCTAACCCTAACCCTAACCCTAACCCTAACCCTAACCCTAACCCTAACCCTAACCCTAACCCTAACCCTAACCCTAACCCTAACCCTAACCCTAACCCTAACCCTAACCCTAACCCTAACCCTAACCCTAACCCTAACCCTAACCCTAACCCTAACCCTAACCCTAACCCTAACCCTAACCCTAACCCTAACCCTAACCCTAACCCTAACCCTAACCCTAACCCTAACCCTAACCCTAACCCTAACCCTAACCCTAACCCTAACCCTAACCCTAACCCTAACCCTAACCCTAACCCTAACCCTAACCCTAACCCTAACCCTAACCCTAACCCTAACCCTAACCCTAACCCTAACCCTAACCCTAACCCTAACCCTAACCCTAACCCTAACCCTAACCCTAACCCTAACCCTAACCCTAACCCTAACCCTAACCCTAACCCTAACCCTAACCCTAACCCTAACCCTAACCCTAACCCTAACCCTAACCCTAACCCTAACCCTAACCCTAACCCTAACCCTAACCCTAACCCTAACCCTAACCCTAACCCTAACCCTAACCCTAACCCTAACCCTAACCCTAACCCTAACCCTAACCCTAACCCTAACCCTAACCCTAACCCTAACCCTAACCCTAACCCTAACCCTAACCCTAACCCTAACCCTAACCCTAACCCTAACCCTAACCCTAACCCTAACCCTAACCCTAACCCTAACCCTAACCCTAACCCTAACCCTAACCCTAACCCTAACCCTAACCCTAACCCTAACCCTAACCCTAACCCTAACCCTAACCCTAACCCTAACCCTAACCCTAACCCTAACCCTAACCCTAACCCTAACCCTAACCCTAACCCTAACCCTAACCCTAACCCTAACCCTAACCCTAACCCTAACCCTAACCCTAACCCTAACCCTAACCCTAACCCTAACCCTAACCCTAACCCTAACCCTAACCCTAACCCTAACCCTAACCCTAACCCTAACCCTAACCCTAACCCTAACCCTAACCCTAACCCTAACCCTAACCCTAACCCTAACCCTAACCCTAACCCTAACCCTAACCCTAACCCTAACCCTAACCCTAACCCTAACCCTAACCCTAACCCTAACCCTAACCCTAACCCTAACCCTAACCCTAACCCTAACCCTAACCCTAACCCTAACCCTAACCCTAACCCTAACCCTAACCCTAACCCTAACCCTAACCCTAACCCTAACCCTAACCCTAACCCTAACCCTAACCCTAACCCTAACCCTAACCCTAACCCTAACCCTAACCCTAACCCTAACCCTAACCCTAACCCTAACCCTAACCCTAACCCTAACCCTAACCCTAACCCTAACCCTAACCCTAACCCTAACCCTAACCCTAACCCTAACCCTAACCCTAACCCTAACCCTAACCCTAACCCTAACCCTAACCCTAACCCTAACCCTAACCCTAACCCTAACCCTAACCCTAACCCTAACCCTAACCCTAACCCTAACCCTAACCCTAACCCTAACCCTAACCCTAACCCTAACCCTAACCCTAACCCTAACCCTAACCCTAACCCTAACCCTAACCCTAAACCCTAACCCTAACCCTAACCCTAACCCTAACCCTAACCCTAACCCTAACCCTAACCCTAACCCTAACCCTAACCCTAACCCTAACCCTAACCCTAACCCTAACCCTAACCCTAACCCTAACCCTAACCCTAACCCTAACCCTAACCCTAACCCTAACCCTAACCCTAACCCTAACCCTAACCCTAACCCTAACCCTAACCCTAACCCTAACCCTAACCCTAACCCTAACCCTAACCCTAACCCTAACCCTAACCCTAACCCTAACCCTAACCCTAACCCTAACCCTAACCCTAACCCTAACCCTAACCCTAACCCTAACCCTAACCCTAACCCTAACCCTAACCCTAACCCTAACCCTAACCCTAACCCTAACCCTAACCCTAACCCTAACCCTAACCCTAACCCTAACCCTAACCCTAACCCTAACCCTAACCCTAACCCTAACCCTAACCCTAACCCTAACCCTAACCCTAACCCTAACCCTAACCCTAACCCTAACCCTAACCCTAACCCTAACCCTAACCCTAACCCTAACCCTAACCCTAACCCTAACCCTAACCCTAACCCTAACCCTAACCCTAACCCTAACCCTAACCCTAACCCTAACCCTAACCCTAACCCTAACCCTAACCCTAACCCTAACCCTAACCCTAACCCTAACCCTAACCCTAACCCTAACCCTAACCCTAACCCTAACTCTAACCCTAACCCTAACCCTAACCCTTAACCACGGAGACAACGCTAAACATGCTGTTTTGGGCTTCCAATACCGTCAATTTGCTTCGTTAGCACTTTTACGTTTAACGCCGTAAGCTCTACTCTTCTCTCAAGGTGTGTCTTAGAATCACATCCCAATACCTTTTGTCGAACCGACGCTCCAGCATTGGTAATGCATTTTGCTGACTTTTGTTCTCGACTGTTTTTTTAATTACTATGAGGCCCCTGAAATCTATTATCTTGTTTATGGTTCGCCCATCCCCTTCGAGCCTATTATGCGAAATTTTGTAACGCATTATTTGTGTGTTCTCTTTCTCAATCCTCCCACTAGCAATGCCAACATGCTAAAGCCTTGGTCCTGGCGCTCCTTATCGCCATTCTCAAGCAAATGGGGTAATTGTCTCCGTTTCCTGTAGCAAACTCTCAAAGCCAATGCAGCACGCCACCACTACCCCTACCGCTCCTTCTTGTGCACCCACTGTGGCTGTGGTGGTAGGCCTATGGCCTCCATCTTAGTGCCGAATTTGTACGGTGTCTAACATGACAGGGAGGGGTACCTAGCTCTGGTCTGGCAGCTTCAGTCATTGCGGTCATTCGAATCCCATTAGAGTGAATTAAAACCATCTAATTGGCTTTCAAAGGGGTTCTAGTGTCGTAAATCGCCTGTGTAAGCCATGTCGAAATTCATCATTGTGTTTTAATCTGTGCATTTGGTTTCTGGTTAATGGAGTTATTAATGCATTTATTGAAGTCATAGCTATCAATACGAGGATCACGGCTTTTTGGTAGGGTCTCATCGATTCTTTCCTATTTGATCTATTTCACTAATTCATATACACTTTTACTCATTTTTATTCTTGACGCAGAGGCGCTTGTACAATCTTCTTATTCCCCACGGGTGTACAACTATTAATTTGTGTATGGAGATTTTATTTCTAAGAGTTAATTTTCACAGAGTTTGATTCCAGAATTAGCTGTCAATCGACAAATGGATGCGGTCTGTAAAGCAAATCGAGTCATTGCTTGCTCTAAACGCATATCACTTAACCTTTTCTTCGTTAACGGTTCCAGGAACAGATTACCCGTCACCCCGAATGCCCTAATGGTTGCTACAAGGGAAAGTTGGATGGGAGACCAAAGCTTCTGATTTCCGCATGATGCCCGCTTCTGTTCTATTCTGGCCTGCCACGCACTTTCTCGTCACTAACTTCAGTTTTTTATTTAATCTTATTAAATACCTGCGTTCAACTACAGCTGATGAATGACTGACTCAATAAATGGTCTCTTAGTAACTGTAAACCTTGTCTGTCGTCACCGAGCTGCGAAAGCATTGCCTAAGATGCCAGAACAACGTTTTTCTCGCGACAATAATTAGAGTGGCGCCTTAATCCATGAAAGAATTCACCACCCTGTCTCGAGTACTTACATCTCAACGACCCCTTTTCGTAAGTTAGTTCAACAGTGTGATGAGGGCAGAAGCTTGTTTTTGAAAGCGAGAGAGTAAATACATAACATAATGTCTGGAAGCAGACAAAGAATAGGATAACTCTGCTTTTTTTGCACAATTTTAAGGTTTTTCCGTCTTAGCTTCACTTACTTCCACTCAAATGGAAGTCTTTGTCCCATGGCAACAAAGCAAAGTTTTAAGAAGAGACGACAAATGACTTTGTCAACGCTGAAAATCCTTATTGTAATCAGTAGGTAATTTGGTCAAATAGATTTAGCCGATTCAATCAGCGCTCAAGGCCTGGGCAATTTATTGGCCGGTAGAACTTGAAATCATGCGGCCGTCCTGAGATTAGCCAATCAAAATTTTGGACAAATAAATGTAAAATTTGCTTATCATGGTATAGTGTAATCACAGAACGTGGGCGTGTTTCTGGTCAATTCAAATACGTTTTAAAGAATCTGATTTTAAGGAATTATTTAAACATTAAAAGTCGGGAGAATTTAATATGTCTTTTTATTTAAAGATTTCTGTGTGGATGTCTGGAACCCACTGACGGACAAATGTTAGCCTACCTTAGCGGTGTCATCCTCACAGATTGGTTGTCGCTCTACCAATTAAAAATTAGTTTCCCCATGAGAACTCTATAAAATGTGATAAATTAACATATAGACGAAACATTGTGTTCCACTTTAAATCCATCTACTGAAAGTCGCTAACATCAAACAAGTCGAATGGAAGGTAGTCTGGGTGTTTCTTAACTGTGTTTTAGTTCCCTCAGTCTTTTCAGTGCGGCACATTCTCGGATTGGACACTACCGACGAAAATCCACGAATTAAGCCAACGTTACCACTGTCTTATGACTCACATAGTTGGTCTGGTAGTAAATAATTTAAATTTCAATGTATTTTTACCGTCAGGAATATTCGTCACACGGATTTGGGCTTATACTGATATTTCATTAACAACGAAAGTTTTGAGCACTTATCCTTTAAAAATTTTTTTACGACACGTTGGTTAATTTTTCATGTCCACGAAAAACGGTTTAATGCTCATTTATGTTCTACCAAAACAAAACATTACGTGGAAGAGATATGAAATTACCTCGCAAAATTTTAGACCATCTGGCTTTAATTATTTTAATTTTGTAAAACTGATCCACATCATTTATTAGTAAAGACGTAACCACTCAGCACGCCTATGCTCATAAGTGGATACGATGATCGCTTATAACATTCCGGCAAATGGCTTACCCTACAGTTAACATACTCATGCGTGAACTGTTAAGCCCGTGGACTCGAAAATAGAGTTGACGGTCATAATTAATGTAATCATGAGTCCATCTCAATTGTGTAAAGAGGCTTCAAGCGCATATAAACTTCAATACATGTTCGTAAGCATGTGAGAATTGCGCTGATCTGAATGAATGAAACGGCGTTTCCCTTCTTTCCCGTGCGGCTTAGTAGTTGGTTCTTTCTAATGTTACAGAGGGATAGAAAAATATAAATGAGTGCACTGGCATAGGCGCTGAAATCCAATGGATCTGCACGACAGACACATGTGGTAATGTATCCGCCCACTTTTGTAAATGCAGGAGCGAAGAGCAGTTGGAAGCAGGAGGTGGCGGCAAATGTGAAGAACACTGGCTTCAGCCCACCGACATCATTCTCACTATTTACGAATAGGAGGTTACTGAAAGAGGCGAGCCAACAAACACACTCAATATTATCGCAACATGCTGATCAGCAGTATAGGGGAGATGTCGACCCGACCACCATCACCTATCCACTCCAAAAACCACCCCCCTGCCCACCTCTCAATCGGAGCTTCTTGTCGTCGTCATCGTCAAGCGATGGGCTGTGCATGGAGTCCTCGGATTTGACGGATTTGCAGAACCACGCACGCCGACGCATCCTGTTTAATAAATTTCAAATCACCGAACTGGAGAAACGTTTCAATAGACAGCGCTACCTCACGGCTCAGGAGCGCGAAGAACTTGCACGTAGCATCGGCCTGACGCCCACTCAGGTTTGCTCTGTGATCCTCTGCCATTACTCTTCTCGTCCATAATCCGTGCGGAAATTGCTTCAGTGTTATGAGCCAACCAGTCAAAGTGGCGGTCGTGCTTGTACAGTGTCATATTTGGCCTTACAATATCATTTAACCTGGTGGGAGAAGCGTAGATGACGAACTGGTAAACCTCTTATGCACGCGAGCACTTTGCAAAACACTAAACTGACATGCATTTAACATCATTTTCTTCATTTTTGTATATAACAGAAGAAGAGTTTAGTGCCGTGAATTATTGCAACTTCGTTAGGTGAAGATTTGGTTCCAGAATCACCGGTACAAAAAGAAGAGGTCTGGCGACGACACCACTGAACTTGTGCTGTCATCGAGGCACCCCACTCTGACGATTTGTTCCCCCATTCAAAATTCCACGTTTGTCAGTGCTGGCAGATATGTCGAGGGCAACTACGAAGGAACATCCAGTCCATTCGAAGAAAATTGTTTTGCACAGACAATGGCAGGTTTACAATGCCCGGAGGATCGACTGCGACAACACTCGCAAGCGCCCTCATCAAGGACGCCGCTGTCGTCACAACAGAAGTCGTCGCTTGTTCACATGGAAGAAATGGCGGGATGCCAGATGCAAATCTGGCAAATGCTTGCAATTCTCTTACAGAACACGTAGAATGTTGATCAACGATGCTGGGTCTCACCTGCGGACATGACTAAGTAAAGTGTACCTCAAATGTGCTTCCCCAGTTTGCCTAATTGATATATGAAACAAACCAAGCTTGTTTAAAACTGCACTAATGAAAGACTGTGCTCTTCAGCAATCCTTACTTTCGTAGTGATACGAATTGGCAATTCACAGTGTAAGCAGACTTGAGCCGTTCCGGACAATGCTCTTCTGTCAACTTTGGCGGTTAAGATGTAATCTGAGAGTAGGGAGCACCCATCGCTATCGACGAGTCACCAATGCTAAAGCGAGCTGGTATTTTTCCTCGATTTATGAGGCTTAGTAGACGTCGCTTACGTCTCCCCTCATGAGCCGCCACTAGCGATGCCTTTTTCCTGCATTTACCTTGCAAATGCCGAGTTATGAAGTAGTCAGATGCAATTGTGTCAATCCTCGGTCGCCTACTAACTACTTCATTGCTTTGTTCAATGCACTCTCCAATCATCCTCACTGACGAACATTGAGCCGAAATGGGTGGTTGTACGACAAATTGAACGAAAGTTAACACCGAGGTAGTGGCAACTAAAAGTCGCCTTCCATGTAAACAGTCGAGCGTGAGGGCATTCAGGTGGCAATTATGCTCTAATTTGAGGTGATAATGTGTAATAAAGCAATTGAATGAGAAGGGGAAGATAATTGTTAGTGGAGAGAGACTCCAAAGTCACAACGCAACCGTTGCATCGAAATCTCCGTTAGCAATTAGAAGAAGGTGTGACTTAAAATGCTTTGTTTGTCCTAGAGTGGCTAACCCATTGTTTCTCCACAATGCCTCAATTAAGACTTCCGCTGACCAACCACGGCTTTGGGAACATGCCTAAGATGTGTACATTCCTTGAGTATGCAGCATAGACGGTTAAATGTTGAGGCTTGGAGATAATTTGAGAGACTTTACGACGTTGACTAAACGGTAGTTTTGTCCCCTTCAATTTACTAACAGAATCTAACCACATGCATATCAGAAATATAGTAAGATGGAACTTTCCTCAATCATCCAAAACCCGTGCGACTCAGTTAACTCAGTCAGTATCGCCCATTCTGCACCGAGTGACAAATAAAAGTAAGGTGCGTTGCCAGAACCGCCTCGGGTAAGTTCTCTTGCGGGGGACAGAAGGGCGAGCAAGTGCCAAGCATATCAACACAAGGCGGGTGATGGCGGCACACTACCAACTCCAAAATCTGTCCCTTTATACCTTCTTCGGTCACAGAGAGGAGGGATGCTATTAGGTGTTGCACATTTTGTACAACAGGTCTTTCGCTTTCGAAGACGTGGCAAGAAGTCAACAGTCATCATGTCGAGTAATTGAACACCACTATGAATAAATTCAACATGTACATAAAATTGGCACTATTGCGGAACACGGAGCAATGATGATGCACCCTTTGTCTTCCGGCTGTCGTACATTGTATGAGAATCTTGTGCGCACAAATTGCACCGAGGTGAGGGCGCTGACTTCAATTAGCCTTATTGCATCTACCGTAAAATACTTGGTATATGCTAACTTAGCAAGTCATAAAATGCGCCAAAGTAGTCACCACTTAAAACGCATGACCCCAATTCCATGCGAAGTTAGTGAGGACACTTGAGTACGTAAACGAGGAAGTACTTGGGGTATTTGCACGGCCGCATTTTGGGAAAGCTGTCGTTGACTCCAGCCTCTGTCAGCAGTTGAGTGTCCTCACTAACTTCGCATGGAATTGGGGTCATGCGTTTTAAGTGGTGACTACTTTGGCGCATTTTATGACTTGCTAAGTTAGCATATACCAAGTATTTTACGGTAGATGCAATAAGGCTAATTGAAGTCAGCGCCCTCACCTCGGTGCAATTTGTGCGCACAAGATTCTCATACAATGTACGACAGCCGGAAGACAAAGGGTGCATCATCATTGCTCCGTGTTCCGCAATAGTGCCAATTTTATGTACATGTTGAATTTATTCATAGTGGTGTTCAATTACTCGACATGATGACTGTTGACTTCTTGCCACGTCTTCGAAAGCGAAAGACCTGTTGTACAAAATGTGCAACACCTAATAGCATCCCTCCTCTCTGTGACCGAAGAAGGTATAAAGGGACAGATTTTGGAGTTGGTAGTGTGCCGCCATCACCCGCCTTGTGTTGATATGCTTGGCACTTGCTCGCCCTTCTGTCCCCCGCAAGAGAACTTACCCGAGGCGGTTCTGGCAACGCACCTTACTTTTATTTGTCACTCGGTGCAGAATGGGCGATACTGACTGAGTTAACTGAGTCGCACGGGTTTTGGATGATTGAGGAAAGTTCCATCTTACTATATTTCTGATATGCATGTGGTTAGATTCCTGTTAGTAAATTGAAGGGGTCAAAACTACCGTTTAGTCTACGTCGTAAAGTCTCTCAAATTATCTCCAAGCCTCAACATTTAACCGTCTATGCTGCATACTCAAGGAATGCGCGTACACATCTTAGGCATGTTCCCAAAGGCCGTGGTTGGTCAGCGGAAGTCTTAATTGAGGCATTGTGGAGAAACAATGGATTAGCCACTCTAGGACAAACAAAGCATTTTAAATCACACCTTCTTCTAATTGCTAACGGAGATTTCGATGCAACGGTTGCGTTGTGACTTTGGAGTCTCTCTCCACTAACAATTATCTTCCCCTTCTCATTCAATTGCTTTATTACACATTATCACCTCAAATTAGAGCATAATTGCCACCTGAATGCCCTCACGCTCGAACTGTTTACATGGAAGGAGACTTTTAGTTGCCACTACCTCGAAGGTGTTAACTTTCGTTCAAATTTGTCGTACAACCACCCATTTCGGCTCAATGTTCGTCAGTGAGGATGATTGGAGAGTGCATTGAACAAAGCAATGAAGTAGTTAGTAGGCGACCGAGGATTGACACAATTGCATCTGACTACTTCATAACTCGGCATTTGCAAGGTAAATGCAGGAAAAAGGCATCGCTAGTGGCAGCTCATGAGGGGAGACGTAAGCGACGTCTACTAAGCCTCATAAATCGAGGAAAAATACCAGCTCGCTTTAGCATTGGTGACTCGTCGATAGCGATGGGTGCTCCCGACTCTCAGATTACATCTTAACCGCCAAAGTTGACAGAAGAGCATTGTCCGGAACGGCTCAAGTCTGCTTACACTGTGAATTGCCAATTCGTATCACTACGAAAGTAAGGATTGCTGAAGAGCACAGTCTTTCATTAGTGCAGTTTTAAACAAGCTTGGTTTGTTTCATATATCAATTAGGCAAACTGGGGAAGCACATTTGAGGTACACTTGACTTAGTCATGTCCGCAGGTGAGACCCCAGCATCGTTGATCAACATTCTACGTGTTCTGTAAGGAGAATTGCAAGCATTTGCCAGATTTGCATCTGGCATCCCGCCATTTCTTCCATGTGAACAAGCGACGACTTCTGTTGTGACGACAGCGGCGTCCTTGATGAGGCGCTTGCGAGTGTTGTCGCAGTCCGATCCTCCGGGCATTGTAAACCTGCCATTGTCTGCACAAAACAATTTTCTTCGAAATGGACTGGATGTTCCTTCACAGTTGCCCTCGACATATCTGCCAGCACTGACAAACGTGGAATTTTGAATGGGGGAACAAATCGTCAGAGTGGGGTGCCTCGATGACAGCACAAGTTCAGTGGTGTCGTCGCCAGACCTCTTCTTTTTGTACCGGTGATTCTGGAAACCAAATCTTCACCTAACGAAGTTGCAATAATTCACGGCACTAAACTCTTCTTCTGTTATATTACAAAAATGAAGAAAATGAATGTTAAATGCATGTCAGTTTAGTGTTTTGCAAAGTGCTCGCGTGCATAAGAGGTTTACCAGTTCGTCATCTACGCTTCTCCCACCAGGTTAAATGATATTGTAAGGCCAAATATGACACTGTACAAGCACGACCGCCACTTTGACTGGTTGGCTCATAACACCGAAGCAATTTCCGCACGGATTATGGACGAGAGGAGTAATGGCAGAGGATCACAGAGCAAACTGAGTGGGCGTCAGGCCGATGCTACGTGCAAGTTCTTCGCGCTCCTGAGCCGTGAGGTAGCGCTGTCTATTGAAACGTTTCTCCAGTTCGGTGATTTGAAATTTATTAAACAGGATACGTCGGCGTGCGTGGTTCTGGCAAATCCGTCAAATCCGAGGACTCCATGCACAGCCCATCGCTTGACGACGCGACGACGACGACGACAAGAAGCTCCGATTGAGAGGTGGGCAGAGGGCTTTTGGAGTGGATAGGTGTTGGTGGTCGGTCGACATCTCCCCTATACTGCTTGATCAACATGTTCGTAATAATATTGAGTGTGTTTGATGGCTCGCCCTCTTTCAGTAACCTCGTATTCGTAAATAGTGAGCTGAAACCAGTGTTCTTCACATTTGCCGCCACCTCCTGCTTCCAACTGCTCTTCGCACCTGCATTTACAAAAGTGGACGATACAGTACCACATATGTCTGTCGTGCAGATCCATCGGATTTCAGCGCCTATGCCAGTGCACTCATTTATATTTTTCTATCCCTCTGTAACACGAAAGAACCAACTACTAAGCCGCACGTGGAAAGAAGGGAAATGCTGTTTCATTCATTCAGATCAGCGCAATTCTCACATGCTTACGAACATGTATTGAAGTTTATATGCGCTTGCAGCCTCTTTACACAATTGAGATGGACTCATGATTACATTAATTATGACCGTCAACTCTATTTTCGAGTCCACGGGCTTAACAGTTCACGCATGAGTATGTTAACTGTAGGGTAAGCCATTTGCCGGAATGTTATAAGCGATCATCGTATCCACTTATGAGCATAGGCGTGCTGAGTGGTTACGTCTTTACTAATAAATGATGTGGATCAGTTTTGTAATATTGCCGTAATGGTGTAGATGTACAAATGTGCAAGTCTTGGTGGTGATAAAATTTTATTTACGCTGTGTATATTTCTTCGATGGATATTTTCCTTTTATTGGCGAGATAATTGCTATTCACACAAAACAATAAGTGGTCACTATTGCCAATTTCCCTAATTGTCAGGAAAATTTCTCTGAATTTTGTCAGTTGTTTAAATCTTTGCATTTTTACTAAATTTATTTAGTTCACCAATTAGTACCAAGAGTAGGCGGTTGCGTTGGCGCCGTGTTCGCGTGAGTTTCCATATTCACTGCTCTGCGCACATTTACTGTGAAGAGATTTATTTTTTGACAACTCTTTCCGCAAAACTGGCCGCATTTCAAGGCCACTGGTCTGGGACGAAAGCATTGAATAATTTATTTAGAATGGATTATGTAAAGATGATTTAAAACCCACATTGCCACTAATGATTTGTGAATTTTTAGACAAATTGCAAAAGAATTACTATTTCATTCGTAGTTTTAAACCATCCAGATTAATGAGAACAAGGTAAGCTCTGGCCCAGACCGATTAACCTTGATCTTGCAGGAATCGTATCAACCGAAAGTCTGTTATTGAGAAATTGGGACTCATAAAGAAAAAAAAGAGACGATTCATAAATACCACTGAGTCAGTGCAACTGCATATCATCAAAGCGATTCGGAAAAAGAAACAACCCCCAAGAAGATCGAAAGCAAGACCTAAAGCGGATTCCCATAGTAACAAAAAACAATCGATCGCAATACATAATGCAGATATTTATAAGTCGTATCGGGAAGCAGATGGCTTTGAGTCAGCCGAGACCACTCCAGCGAATTGGAGCTTTTCTCCAGTCAGGTTGATTGGACTGCCAATAGACGAAGCCATAATGACAACTCATGAGAATGGAGTAGACTTGACGGAGAAAGGAATTCGATGCGAACGACTCTCATCGGAGGGAGGGTTTTTGTACCCAGTGCACGACGAAGTCCTCCAAGAAATATTAAAGGAAGTTAGCATAGGAGGTGCGGTGTTCCCCTCCAGACGGCAGTTTTTGCAAAATACCAAATGTAAGACTGGGATGGGAGAGGAGGAGAACATTGGTGTGGTGCGTGTATTTGGGGAGAAGAGGTTACAAAGTCTATTCGACAGGATGTCGGTTAACTTGAAGGAGATGAACAGAGAAGCCGATAAGAAGGATGTCTTTCTTGCTGGATGTGGGTTAGTGCGGCCGGGCATAGGGAGAGCCTTACGCAGACGGCGAGTAGAGCAGTGGAGGCATTTGAAAGGCAAAAATTTGGGCAGACTTCGCCTAACTCCTCGCCCGAGACGTTTTTCGGACATGGTGAACGTTACTATGGAGGGTGTTGAACAATTTTCGCGATTATCGCGGAGCGGGCGGCGTGTGCGTGACCGGAATGCCAGGGCAGCTGCGAAGAAATTGGCTCAGGCGAAGTCACAGGCCTCTCACATATTACAATCGAAGACGGGAGCGAAACGCGGGCGTCCCAGGAAGTCTTCACGACCGCTGTCGGAGACGAGCAAATGGATTGTCAGTAGAAGCACCATGCAGACGAGGCCTCGACGCTCAGTGAACATTCGCCATCATATAGAGTGGAAGTTCTGCTATGGTGGGGCGAGCGGTGAGGTTGCAAATTCACGTAAACGCCGAGCCCCGTTGTCCGGTCACGTGCCTACAGAGGGACGTGAGAATGAGGAGGACGAGGAGGAGGAGGAAGAGGGGAATGGAGAGGAGGAAGAGGAGGAGGAAGAAGAAGAAGTAGAAGAGGAGGAGGAGGAGGAGGAGGAGGAGAAGAACAGTGAGGACAAGAGAGGAGTGAGCACAAAGAGGCGCGAGAGAGTGTCGAAACAATTGCGAAGTGACGAGTGTGAGGTGAAGCATGGCGGTGTGGATGATGAATATGAGGGAGTTGGTGCCAGATCGAAAACTGCATTGGCGGAGGAGATGGTGGATGTGGAAGAACAGGAGAGAAATGCGCCGCGTTGCAGTGAGTTGAAGAGACGGGCGAGATCGATGTTGTTTGAGAGGAAACGCAGAAGGAGTGCGCTCGAATTGGCTAGTGCAGTGGCCAGATTAGGGTCAGGGGAGAGGAGTTCCTCGGAGTCCTCGAATACCCCTGATGGTGTTGGAGGGTTCTACAGACGTGGTGGTGCTGTTGTCAAAGGATTGAATGGTGCAGGCTTTGTCGGTGATCAACGGCGGAAAGGTGGCTCTTTCTACGGTAGATCTGGCAGGGGTTGTACAACGCCAAGAACTGCTGCCACCACCGCTACCGCCTCGAGTATGGTGAATGGTGGTGCTGAGGAGTCTGCGGAGAGGACGCGCAGTGGCCACCATCGACGAGATCTGCATCGGAGACTCACATTATTGGATCGTGTGGTGTTGGGTCTGACCTGCAGCGTGGTGCAAGATGGTGACGAGATTCACGTGAAGCAGCTTCACAGTGACGATCTGAGCATTCTCCTGCAACGCGTCACCGAGACAGGTTTCAACATAAATGGACTTTCGACCAGAACGAATGCTAACAATGAGCAGGAGTTCAACATCACACTCACCTACCACGCCAGAGCGGAGACGTCGATTCGACAGGCCCGGAAGCATAATATGTCGGGGACATCGGGTGTTTTTCGGGGGTCGAATGTTCTTCCAAGGCTCCGTTTTCGGCGCTCTCAGTGCCGAGGTTGGCGACACTGGTGATGGTGTGTGTTCAGAAACCCACTCAGATGCTGAGAGTGGATTGAGGAAACGAGGCCTAGTGCTCTGTGACTCCCCGCCTCCCTTGCGGCCCAATTCAACCATGGGTTTCAATAGGAACCGTGTAGTGAGTGTGACATCTCGTCGCAGAGTTGCGCATCCGAGTGGTGGACGCATGTTGCATCCTCTACAACGCATGGCAATGCGCCATATGAGCGCTAGTGCTGCAGCGGCCGCAGCTGCCGCAGTTGCTAGATCGTCGGGGAGTGTGGTGCGACGTGCGCACTCGCGGGAGAGCAAGGTGGTCGAGGAGGTGAGTGAATGTGAGGAGGTGTTACCTTCCCCTCCTCTTCCGCCGCCTCCTCCTCCTCCCCCTCCCCCTCCCCATTCGCACATTTACACCCAGCCTATTGGACATCAGTCCCATCTCGCCACCCCGCCGTTTATACTGCCTCTGGCGGGAGGACTTAGTTTTCGTCGGCACAGCCCTCGAAAGGTGATCGGAAGGTGTACACAGGCACCTCGACGGTGCCGAAAATCCTGAACAGAAGGCGTCCTATGGTTGGGGGCAACGCCCATCAGCCCTCTCAGCAGGCCTCACAGCCGTCGGCGACGCAATTCGCACTTTCGCAGACTACGGGCACGGCAGTGTTGGTGGGGTCGGCTGCGGCAGCGATGACAATGCCAACGACGAGGAGCAGTTCCGAGGAGGCCGTGATAGTTGAAAGTAGGCCTTCCCAAATAGTGACACGGGCCCATGCCTCTGCTACGACCGAGCCCGTCACAGTGGAATCCATTGCCGAGCCCTTGGAGGAGGTGCGTGTATAGAAGTGAACTCTAGTTCCTACCTGTAAGTGTGATAACGATGACTTTATGACCCTTGGTCAGCAGAAAGATGAGATGAATGGCGTGATGGATGAAGGGGCGGTCGGTGTGGGAAGTCCTACTGTCATCGCCACGTCCACGGGTGTTGCTACGACACCGGCTACTGTCGGGGGTGTAATGCCATCATTGCCGGTGGTGCCGCGATCGACGTCGCCGAGCGAAGAGGAGCAGCACAATAATCCGGCCAACTCAATGTGTGCCAGTCAACTGTTGCGCCTGAAGAGGCATCAGGACGAACGCCCTCAGGTGGCGTCTGGGTCGAGGTCAATTTCGGCGGAAGCGGTTATGCCAGTCTCGGTGGCTTCGCCTCTACCCGGAGCAGCATCATTGGCCCAGGCCCCTTCTTCGTCACTTTCTTCTTCTTCGTCGTCGTCGTCGTCGTCATCGTCATCGTCGATGTCGCATTCTTTGCAGAAGGGTCAGGTGCGTTTTGTATGCATGTGTGTGTGTGTGTGTGTGTGTGTGTGTGTGTGTAGGCGTGCAGGTGTATGGTTGGGTACGCGGCTTGCACGCACGCAAGCGTGAGTTGGTGGCTATTAAATGACTTCGCTGTGCAAACCATGTCTACTGATAAGAATAGAAGTAGCGGATTTACGCTGATAATCTGACTGAAATTGTACTTGCGTGTGTGTGTGTGGGTAAGTGGGTGGTTGGGTGGTTGGCTGGTTGGCTGGTGGACTGTTGAAGGAGCCAATTTTTTGACGGTCGCACTGTCATTAGATGTCACTGATGCCCGATCCCACAACGAGGGCCCGGGCAAGTCCCAGCGATGGGCGAAGGGGCCACCAGATACTGCGGAGCCTGCTACAAAGGTCGGTCGTTCGGTCCGTGTTTTGTTTGTTTGCCTGCTGCCTCTTTGGTTTCAAATTGCGTTTTTTGTTGGAGTTGAGTTTTTCAGATGCATTTATCACGGCACCGGGTTGACTATTCGGTGCTTCATAATGGAGCGTTCCAAACTTCCCGGTATAGAGAGTTGGTAGAGATTCGGAGTCCACCTGGTTCTTCATATGCGGGCTATTGATTTGCATCGATGGCTCGTGCTTGTCTTGCCCTCCCACTCTCCTACTCTCCCACTCGTGGGACACAAGGCATTGGAGTAGTCTGGTAATGCGGTGGACAGCGCGAGGTTCCAACTTGCGTGTTCTAATATAACGGAGTCGAAATGTTTCCCTGTATGCTTCGTTGCGACGGCAGTTATCTTGGATAAGGTGTTTCTCGTTGACCTTGTTTCTGTTGTGACGTCTTATTTGTGTGAACGGTTTCTGGCGTGCTTTGGGGGTATGTAGATGATAGCGAAGTGAAGAAGGTGGTTTAGCGGGGAGAAGAATGGCGCCCCAGCCGGTTGTGGATGGGCTGTCTCATCGAGACGTTTCTCGTGGACACGGGAGGATTGTCGCCTGAGTGGTCATTCGAGACAGCGGAGTTGGGAGGCGGTGGAATGTGTCACGGTGGTTATTGTCAGATTGACGTTTTCTTGAGATGTGATACAGGGTCACGGTCCAACTGAGCCCACTTGAATGGGCACACAGGGAGTAGAAGGAGGGAATGTCAACTGCTGTCGCCTCCTTGCTTTAGCGGAAGTTGAATCCTGCCCAACACCGTGCAGAAGTGGGTGGATTTGCAAGTAGTGCAGAGGTCGATGACGGCGCTGATTTTGAGCTGGAACACTACCCTCATTCACATGTCACCACCGCTACTACTGACGCCGAAAGTGTCGCTACCGCAGTCAACCGTGTCATCCGCACTGCCAACGACTGCGTTCCAGACTGATTCCAGTGGCGTTGAGACGAGCGAGTCCCTCCGCGCGACTGGAGGTATTCCGCTGATATCACACACACATTCTTCAAATTGCGCAACTGCGTCGGCATCGGCGTCGGCACTGCCGATGGTGGCCTCGACAATGGCCACCTCCATCAACCAAGTGGCGGTGCGTCTCACTCTCCTGTGGCGGTGTTGCAGTGCACTGCTTCATCCGGTCTCTCTTCGTACATATCGAAAGCATTGGTTCCAGGTTAGTTGGTGTGGAGAGTGAGCTTTGTTGGCGCCAATGGAGCATTGAAGGGAATAGAGTAAGTAGGTGGAGATGTCGACCGCTTAATGTGGTTATCGGTGACATTTTAGGTAAACGACCGTTGATTCCGGCCGTGGAGATGCCCGCCAAAGCCGATGCATGCGGCCACAATCGCAGGGTGCATTAGGTGTCTGCGGAAAGGGGAGCCTCCTCACTGGTCGTCCGGTCGTTGGATCGGGCAAGTGTGCCGTCTCCACCGCCACTGATGGTAATACAGTTGCGGCTACTGGCAACAAACGTGCGGTGGTGCACAAGTACCACACCTTTTCGTAAGATCTCTCCGAAGAACCAAACAATGCCTTTCTCGGCTACCGCGGTCATTGCTGCCACCATTACCGCGACCACCACCACGCCGCTGCCCACTGTCGCCGCTACCACCCACACCCACACTGCCGTCACCACTACGAACACAACAGCTGGTGCTGCTGCTACTACTAACTACTACTATCACCGCCAAACACTGTTGCCAATGAACGTCCTGCCACTTCGTCGCAATTGCTCAAGAGTCTACTTGAATGCGGTGGTGGAAGTGCCCTCCCCAATGCCCACCCATCACGGTCCCAGACGCCTTGTGTTCGGCCTCCGGGGGCGTCTCTTCGTCCCATCACCTCGCCGCTCAGTTTGGGAGGACATGCAGGCGTGCTTCCTGGTGCCTCGCCTTGATGCCTGCAGCTAGGTTTAGCCAACCGCCAGTGCATCAGAGCCGTGGGACATGGCAGTTGGGCGGGTCGAGCTATTGTTATCGGAGCCTCTATCACCACACCTTCCAATTCGACTAGCCGTCTCCAAGGTCCCCCTTCCTCGTCTTCAGTGTCGTCACCACCCCCCCCGACCCACCGGTCTTGGCGAAGTCTAACAGTAGTACCAAAACTGTGGAGATGGTCCACATCGGAAGTGGTCCGCACCCTGTGCTTCACGTAAGTTCTGTGCGAATGCCTCCATCGAGAGCACACTTGCGTGCACACGCTTTCGTGTGACCTAATCCTTTCGTGTGATGCCTTTCAGGAGACGGTTGGTTCGTAGTGATTCACCACCGCTTCGTCCATTGCAGTTTGGTGATATTTGGCTGTGGTTTCAGTCGCTTTTTACCTCCTGCCTCGCTCAATTTTTTTCGTCACCTCCCCGCCCTTCCCCCGCAATTCTGCCTCCCTCAGCCCTCTCTGAGTGTGTTTGTGCTTGTGTACAGATGTCCCATTTCGACGAGTGTATTTTTTTGTAGATAAGTTAATTTCTGCGTAAAGGATTAATAAATGACTTAGGTGTGCCTTTTGCTTTTCCGTTATACTGCTCTCCTCGTTGCATTCATGGTGTCCTCTTCTTCGATAATTTGGCCCAAATATACGCTTTCGCTGAATGGTGTGAACACCGAGTGAAGGGTCTTGAAGGTGGGTTGGTTTCGAATCTTCGTGCCTTTGCAGCCTATTAGCCACATGCCCTATGAAAGTGTTCACTTACCCACATATAGGTAGGTGTCTTTTATAGCCCACCGTTCCACTTCAATTGGACTTCCTCTCCCGCATCTTATCGCAAGACCTGTTATGTCCAGTCCGAGGGGAAAAGACCCTCTTATTGAGCTACCACAGAGGTGTATCAGAGTATCCGACTCGAAGGCCTAGCACTTAGGCATGATTGTACAACTGTGGGATTGGTGGTAACCGGGTGGGTCCTGCTGTTTGCTGCCTACGTCCACTTCGTTTCTTCCCTCGCTGGTGAGTCGTCGCGTTCGCCTGCATTGACAAGCATTTGATTGCGGGATACGATGAGGAAAGGTGTTTGCTTTTCACAGATGACCCACTTGGAGGGCTGTACTGTTGCGGATACAAACACGCCTCTGTGAGTGGGTTGGCGTTGCTTTCCTCTCACAAGTGGTTAGTTGTGCCAGGTGCATTCTTGAAATATGGAGTAGACTGCTCAGTGCCTGCATTCTAATTGAGGTCGTTTGTGCCTGATTGCCTGCTGTCACACTTTTCATATTTCTCGTTTACGCTTTCCCTCTTTCTTTTCCCTCGGCATCGTATTGGTCTTAGTAGACTCCTTCAAATGTCTCACTTTATTGATTCCGCAGCCTTCGTGTTTTCGCTGCCCTTCTTTTCCCATTGTTCACTTGATCTATTTATATGCTCGTGGGCGATTAATTGTTTCCCAATCTTCCTCCTTCCGCTGGGTCTTCTTTTTCTCACCCTTGGCCCAGAATTCTTTATTGACAATCATATATTGTCCAATTCATCCAAGTTATATTTTGCAACATGTGTGATCACGAGCTAACAGCCCTCTGTCTTGACATTATCAATTTGCCTCTTTCTAATTGCATCATGGTTGGAATTGTCCAAGTAGAATATGAGCAACCCTTCCTTCATATTCATTTTAACATCCTTGTTTCCATTACTTCCTTTTGAGAGGCTGGATGTTTTTTGCTGAATTTTGCGTAAAGCACTTGTGGTAGTTAAATTAGTTCTGCCTTGCTTCCGATTGTAGTGCTTTAAAAACAGTCTTTTACGTTCTTCCTCTCCCTCGTTCTTACCGTTCACCCTGCTCTCATCCTACTCTACACTACTTTTCTTTGGCCGGGGTTCATTTGAATTGTAATTCAACACCAATCACCTCGAATCTTTTGCCTTTATTATTCTCACGAGTGTTTTATTTCATGTTTACTTCTTTTTCGTACTTAGTGTCTCCATTTGCCAATGTAATACGCTCTATCTTATCGACGTGTTTTTATTTGTGTCCATCCCTCAACTCCATCCCCTTCTTCACTTTAATAATAGTCTCCTTCCCATTCCTTTTGCCGTGGGACCGCAGAGTAGGGCTCCATTTATTGTACCACATTGGATCGACACTTCCTCCTCTTCCAATTTAACGCAAATATTCGAGAAAGTGATGGAAGTATTGTCTGATGTGCAGTTTCCATAGGCAACCCGCTACGAAGTGCCTTCATGTTTTACAACGAATAGAGGCGAACTTTGAAATTGTCCTTTTTTCCCTCACGAAATCACTCGAATATTGTCATATTTCGGGAAACACCAAATCCACTTTTCTAAGGCAATCCGTGGGCAGATGTTACAACAACTGAGCCTTCATAACTGTATCAACCCAAAAGTAAATCACTTCCATCGAGCCTACGCTTACTCCCCAAATGTCTACTATGCGGGCACGGGTCTATGGAATTAGCATGAGGAGGCAGTGTGTGCCCGAAATTCAGGCCCAAAATTATGTCATTTTAGGTGGTGAATCGGAAGCAACGATATAGAATACAAAATCGAGAATCATTCTGCGATGTTAGTAGCCAATGAGGGAAGCACTGATTCCATATGATTTTTTAATAACTGTTATGTACGCAGCTGTGACACTTACACTTCTGTTGTAATCACTAAGCAAGCTGGTCACTAACCTCTTTAAGTATTACTTACTTAGTGTAGTCCTTATGCATTGATCCCCATTCCCTGCCTACACCACATTGCCTACCCATAAATAAATTCATTACTCAAACTAATCCCACCAGACTCAACTTCCCAGCCTTATAATCCATTCACAGCAATCGCAATTGTTAAGCGTACAAATTTACTCTTACCTTATGGAAACGAGTACTGCTCAATGTCCCATGATACGAAGTCGTCAGCAGCAGACACCCACTACATCTGGATGCTGGCATTTTAACAAGGGGTTAATATTGAGGCTTTATGCTAAAACCCATTTTAAATGCATAATGCTTGCATATTTACTTTTATCTTTTAGTGACGTGTTATTTGGTCTTGCTAGTAAACTCGATCTTGTATTATATAAAGCATTGTTAACGCCAAATTGAAGTACACAAGCCCTATCCGAACATTTATGATCCACTTAGTTGGCTTTCCACTTTCAACCACAAAGTCGTATCAATATGGTCCACTGGTAAACGCATCTAATTGTACACCATCCAGGTGTTAACTTAGTGAAATCAAAGGTTTTCTCACAAATACATTTGCACCTTTGATTTAGACGCTCTTACCGACTCCAACCCACTGCGCTCAGGCCCGAGCTAGGAAAACCAGATCACCTCCACTAAGGTCGACGTATCCCGTGCTGAGGATATGAGAGTGCTCTGACAAATTCATTCAAATAAATATGTGTACTCTGTGGAAAGACATTATGCCCGAGTGGAATTTCAATTCATCGAGTGGTTGAGTAAAGTTAGTGTGGTATGACGCAGTAAATATTGCCTGTCTTTTTGTTTAATTCTACAATGCAAAGTCCATCATCCAGAAACGTTACCGCCGATCGGCAAACAAAAGAATGACCTCAAATCCTGAGGATGACCGAAAAGTACAGGCCAATGAATAACAGCTAATGACCTTATAGAGGTTATTTTCTCACGTACCAATCCCAGTCTGATCTAATAGGCTGAAAACAAAAATATTTGGCATCATCCCGTAAAGTGCGACGTCGTCTAGTGGAAAGGCCTGAATCAACAATATTTGCTGCTGCAGAACAGGTTGAAATTTTATCTTATACGGGAGTAGATTGCCCTGTAAGAAAAAAATGTTTTTCGTAGTAGACGGATACAAGAGCATCATTAAATGTAAAACTCGCATGTCTGTAATCTTTGTACTGACGCTCTTACATACACTCACGCAATATTGGCCAACACAGTTCCCCCTAAGTCTTTCTTCCCCTCTCGGGGCCATTTTGGCCGCGCTCGTTGAGTCTTATAAGTCTCCCTATGAGAGTAAAAGTGACTCTTTTCTACCACCTTACGGGACCTTCTTCACCCTCCCAATCGTAATATTGCTGTTGAAAACTGTGATGTACTGGGCTCCGCGTTGGAGCAAATAACTGCGACTTCATTCAAGAACAAGGAATTTGGCGTCATCTCTCAGGTGGCAAGTTAAGGTCCATTAAATGCACACCAACCTCCTGGCTCAAATTCTAATTTACCAACCCTTTTATACGCGTAGGAACCTGCTGAATTCACCTTCTCCGGAATTGACCATGACCTGACGCAATCTCTGTTCTTGACGAGTCAATCTTTCGGGTGAGGACTGGGTAGTTTTAAGCCCGTGGACAGTTGCACAAGTAGCCCACGTCTGGGGAAAAGAGGTCCCAAAACTACGCTAAATAATGATGTGAGAGATATTATCTATGCCCTGTGCAATTATGGGAAACTTGGAAGACAAGCTTCCGCTTTCATTATGCTAACCCACTAGGAGCCTTGGTAAATATATCTACGCTTAGTGAGGAAGATATCGTGGTATTCAGTGAACCAGCCATTGAGTACCTCACAACACATCTATCCAAGTTATTCCTTCATGCCCGCAATAAATTGCTTCGTAATAAAATGTAAAACAACTGCCTCTTTCTATGGATCTCACCAATTTAACGTTAATATCTTGGCATTTCGAAAAAGTATTTTAATTCCCAAATTTCCGACTGCGTTCAATGAGTGTACCCGGCAAGATCCTCAAGTCAAAAGGATATAAACATTCAAATATGGCATGTCTAAGTGGATAAAAATGGGATTAATACTGTAGGCGCAGATATGAATCGTGTTAAGTACAAAGGCAGATTGACGCTCTTATTAGGTTAATAGTATAAGTTTACTAACTATCAATACACATCCAAGCTGAAATGCAGTAGATATATGAAAAGGATACAGGTCAAATCTTAAGTTAGCAGAAGACAGGATGCATTGAAACCAAGACACAACAATGTGTGGCAAGATGCACGTGTTCATTTCTGCAAGGAGTTCTGGTAAAAAAGAATTATATTAACTATGGGTAAATAGTATTATAGGAACTATAGGAAATAGTTTTCCTATAACACAGTAACAGAGTCAAAACCACATATTTGAGCCAACTGGGAATTTGCAGCATGATTAATGATGTCGACTTACGTTGACTCCTTCTTCCTCTTCGCATCTTTTCAATCTAGGTAATACGTATGACATGATTGAGAAATAATGCAAGTATGTCATGAGTTGGTTAACTAAAAGTTTATTAAGGCGATTACGGAGTGAAAGCGGAATGAGACGCAAAAAAATACATGGGTAACTAATAATGTCTAAAATTACCCACTTCAAGAAAACGCAATCTAACGGAGGCTAGACCAAATTAATAAAACAAATAGTTTTGGCCGAAGTAATACCAAGGAGAGAAAGTAAACAGTACAAAATACCATATGAAACGCACTATTTGTTATAAGAATTTTAATAGTTTAACGCAAAAATGAGAAATTTTCATTTTGTGACTATTAAGCACCAACTTGATACCTTGTCTCGGTCCCAAAAATAGACATTAGGATAAAAGAGAAGACAATTCCGGCGCAAAACATCAGAGAGGCCGGGAATATGTAATCGAGTATGCTATAACCGCCGACATATTCCTCTTTTCTTGAGGGATAAGACCCGTAATCCATAGAAAATTCCTCGAAATCTGAAGAACAGGAACTTGTGCTATGCAATTTAGCAGCTCTATGAACTTGCATTTTACTAATAATCTCTGCCAATGTTCAGCAGCTAAGAACATATGTATCATGTCTTGAGCACATAATTTTTGGCGCAATAATCTAGTCACGTGCGCAAACAATCCAATAAGCTAGCATAAGAGCATAACAACCACCTCGCGAGACTACCTGGTACGCGGACAGCAACGACAGGCCTACTAGAGGCTTATTCGACAAAGTGCCGAGACTTAAGATGTTATTAACAAATTCGTCAAGGCGAATATTAGTGTTTGACACAAGTAATATAATGGCCCGACAAAAATTTTAGAAAATTTATGAATTTGCTTTTGCACCGAATGATTTCTATTAAAATGGATATATTTAGTGACCGAGCGTCTGTTATGTTTTTCAGAAGTAAAATGTTATGCAACATCAAGAAGTTAACTGAATTAAATCCATGACGTGTACCGCCCGCAAGTCAAGGAATAGGCAGTTGGTCAATGTCTATAGACAGTAGGGCCTGTTCTGATTTTTGTGCTATCAACTTCATATACTAATAGAAAATTCCCACTGTATGTGTGTGATAGTAAATGATATAAATCATTTCTAATTGGTAATGAGGCGACTTTGCGTACTTAACACAATTGTGATAAATTACAGTGGTCTTTTGATTTACCAAACAGTGACCAGCATCTTACATCGACTCATGCGCAGCCCGATTGGGTTTGGAAAAGTGAAAGAAGTATGCTCCACCGCTGTTCCTAGTTAGACTTAATGCTGACTATAAAATGATCGTCAAAAAATAGAGATGCTAAAGTCAACTAGATCGGATGTTACAATTAATCGCCAGTACCAAGT
>QEYB01000334.1:0-24790 GCA_017562135.1 Dipylidium caninum | reverse complement strand
CCGCGTTTGCTCAGATTAACAAAGCAATTAACGAGAAAGAAATATCCTTTCACCGGGACAACGCGATTGTCCAGTGCACCGCTTCGAGGCTACTTTGGGTTTGTCCAGGCACTGAGCTGGCAGAAAAGAGGACTTTTGCGTCGACGCGAGGTTGAGCCATCGGAACGCATCCCTTATTCTCATCCGTGTAAATCGCAATCTACATAAGGCATGTGGTCGCGATCCCTAAAGAAAGCACCGTAATCCCACAATATATAGCTGCATTTCCGCGCAAACGGGTGCAAACGTAATCGGGTATTGCTTTACTACCAAGCCGTACACCATCACTAGGTGAAAGCAGACAGTAAGACGCAAATAGAAGATTCAAATACGCTGTTGATTTCAGCACGCGGGCCAATCCCACTCAATTTCACCTTTCTCCTTCCCACAACCAACGACGTCAACCTCACACCGTTTAAGTTGATTAGATTTAGATATACAACTTTGGCATGGTCAGGGGATCCTTTATTTTAGCGCGAGGTTCCGAAAAAATCTTGCGAAGCGCAACTATCTTTTCGCCTTCATGACTCATTCAAGCCATTCCGACACTTCCTCTCTCCCAAACCCACCCCATCGACGCTATCACTTCTGACTTCCTCCTCATCATCTCCTCAGCACATATTCCATATGTTTCTTCCTCTCTGCAATTAACCACGGTGATTGTCGTGGAGCAAAGATGACACATCTCAAGCAATCTGCCTCCAATTCTTCAAGTCTCTTTTCACTATCATCATAAAGAACATAACCAAAGAAATGCATTGCTTGTATGCGAGCATCAAGAAAACAGAGACCATGTGATAGAGAACATGACAAACTACGATTTAATAGTTTCTCAGTTTACACATCAAGGAAGCTACCAATAGAAAAGTCCCTCCAGATATACTGAAATAAGAAACTCCCCCCCCCGACACTTCAGTTTGCCATGATGCAATTTTTTCAAAATCTCACAACTCCATGTTCTGCACTGGTCACCCTTTAATACTTCATTCTAAAAACACGCCAAAAACTCAGCTTGCACCAAAACTTTCATTTTGTAGCATCTCCTGGCTTACGAGTTGAAGAGACCGCAAGCTCGCCTACTCTGTCAAGCAGGTATGATTAAAGCTAACCTTTTCATCGAATCTCCCTCCTCGTAATCTATGACACAAATGCCAAATACCGAGTCAAACCATACATTCCTTTTTCTTCTCCAGCTTCTCCGTTATCTTACTCAAGTGTATCAATCTTTCCTCTTCCCACCATTCTCCAATGACTATTACCCTAAGAAAGTCGATTACAGACTTATCTTCCCCTAACACTAGGCATACCCAGTCTCCATATAGATAAACCAGAGAAATCCAGTTAAGATGAACCCTCTACAAACTATGCATTCGAACCACTTTCCGGTCTGAAAGACCTATTTTTAAATATAAAGCATAAGCTTAACTAATTTGCATAGATTCATTCACATTCTGAAACATCATTCCTTAAGAATGTTTTCTCCACAACCGCTCATTCTTACTCTATCACTAAAAGGTAGCAAAACAGCCACCTTGTAAACGCACACAGACAGAGTGCCCACAACTCCACTTTACTAAAGGAAAACTTTTACAAGTTTTGTTCAATTAAGCTGTCAACCGTTTGCCTCAAAGGACAAGGCAACAATTCTGGTTTCCACTTCGCTGTCATGCAAAGTGCATTTACTCCCCATAAAAATCAGCCCCGGGCTTACACCGAGTGCACTTGCTCTCTGCTATCCCAAACAGAGGCAGATCACCCACAGTCTGAACAACTCCTGCCATCACTGCGTTCCAATGCATTAGCAGCAGTAATTGCCGTTATGGCGAGAATGGCTGGCCGCAGCTGCTGCAGACTGAAGAAAACACAAAATGATTCCCTTTTCATTGGAGACGACGACCAACTCCGTCTCATCTGCTGCAGCTCCTTAGTCTCTCGCATGTGTGCTCGACTACCCGAAACTACATATTGTTTGATCAGACAGCAATCATATCCAGCAGTGCACACACGTCAATTACAGTACGACGTCTAACATGTGTCATTTGGCCTATATTTTGTACTCGGACTAAAAAGTGGGTCTGTTTCTGAGAGATGCCCCTGCAGATCCACTTACAGATGCTAGATATATCAACTCCACCTCATCTATAATGAGGATGTTTGGACACCATACGCTACTCGGACTGGCAATCGAAACCGTGGCTTTTGCCTCTCAGGGCCAGGAGGCAGTCGGACGTAGCTGAACCACGCGCCGACGTGATGTACGCCGGGAGTAAATCACCGTGGACTGCGTGAAAGTCGGAGCAGAAGCCGAGTGCATATAATCCAATACCGACGCCGCTGCTACCTCCTTAAGACAGGATAAAATAGACAGCACAGAGTAAAACCTCAATTGCACGAGTAATGGTGGAGAGGACAACACTTCTCTTCTTTCTTACATCTGCTTACACACACAAGGTAAGTGTCTCTTCACTTGATCACTTTCACACACCACCTTCTCTCATTCGGCTATGCCAGTTGAGGAACACCCGCATTGCAGGCAGAATTGATTTGCCTTCTTATGCTCTCTTTCAAGACGCGCAATTGGCTGATAATTCAGATAAAAGAAGTGAGAGCCAGAATTGTGAGCGGCCTCATCAACACCACATTTGTCATGAATTGGACACTTCCCGCCTATATTACGTAATTTTACCATCTCCTCATTATGATGTGCTTGACCTTTCATCGGTGACACACTATTTTGACTTCTTCAATTAGACAGCCCTGTGTGTATACAGGTCTGGCAAGCGTTACTGCGTGGGAACAGGCAAGACCAATGTTCCAACGAATATTTCAATTGTTCCTACATTCAGAGTACGTTCAATTCCATTCCTCACCTACATGCCACACGCACCCTCCTCCACCGCCTACCATCAACAATACTAGGTAGAACTCGCCTCCCTACTCAAAGCAATATTCATGGTTTTCTTCATTTTGCTGCTCATGTAGTCTCTGATGATCAAGCAGAGGTGCAAATGACCGGCGTTATACGTCAAGATATGGTGTGGATTGTCTTCATTTCTGCCGTATCTCCATTTATTCCCATCAGCATTGCTGTACTTCCTGATGGAATGTGGAAATTCTCGAAAGTTGGTGAGTCTACAGTGATGTAACTTCATATCAACAAAGGGTTGTTCTGTCGACAAGGACTAACCACCTTCGATCACTCGCCTCCCAAGGGCTTCGATTTTTACCCAAATGAGTCCTTCTTCATTGGCGCAAAGAATAAGGAAACCGTGGCAGTCACTTGCAGATACATAAAGGATGAATGCGTGAGTCTGCGATGTAATCAACCTTACGGGAATAAAACTCAATAGACTTCTAACATCACATATGGTACTTTACTTTGCGTTTGTCTAGATGGATATAGTGGTGGGCACCGAGGCATCAGTGGTTTATAGAACTTGGCGCCATGGGCCTGACAATTATACCAAAAATTATCCAGAAATAGTCAGCATCAGTAAGTCACAACGGAATGCATCTTTGACTTTTGATGTTTTTCTTGCTGCCCTGTGATTGACTGCTCTAAAATCGGTGTACCTGGCGCCCTTGTAGGAAACAGTACGGATGACATATTTGTGAACGTAACAATAGAAGTGAGAAGAAAAACATCCTGTTGATTACGTTGGATGTTTGTATGGTGGATATGAAAGCCGTGGCGCGGTCTACAAAATAGATTGGGCAGATCAAACACAGTCGAATCGTTCAGCTCCTCCTCTCCATTTACAACCGTTTATGAAGGTAAGTAGGTGAAATTTCTGCGTATTTTCAGCATACCTCTTCAACTAGAGTGAGCGCAATTGCTTCTCTCTTCTTACCTAGCTCAAACGATCTCAACCGGCGCGGTGTCTACGGCAGTGTAATTTGGAATGTCGGCAAAGATTACATGCTGATGAGGTTTATTTGGTGGTGGTTGTGGTGATGATAGCCCTCACAAAGCCTCACTCACGACCTTCATACCGCCTTACTAAAGGTGGCGCCTTAAATGGGGCTCAGCACCTTACGTGTTATAGGATGCACACGCCTCAGCATTTGCCACTGTCCCCTTCAAATTATCAACAGCATCTCAAATTATCACTTGCACTCTCCCCAACATTGGCAAAATGATGATAAAGGGCCTTTACATCTAACCCATCCTCTCCCACTGCACCAATTCCACTTCTCGTTCTCTTAACTCCCACCACCTGCCTCGCGCCGCATTTGCAACATGCACTTAAATGCTCCTATTACAATGATATTCGGCTTTTGTGTGGCCACTGAAGTGTTCATGCAAGCGGAATAAGCAAACTCGCCGAAAGCACATAAGCCTCTGCTTCAATCTCTTCTACTGCTTGCTTCTGCCACTCCTCTCTCCTTTTACCTGCTCTACTGCCTATCGCTCCTTTGGCAGACAGTGGCACCGGTAGTTTAGGGCTCCTCGTAGTGAATGCCACGAGTCGAGAATCTTCGATCGCGAGCATAATGCATCTACTGAATATGCCACCGGTTTTTTTATCGCAATGTGGCAAGGCACATGAGTGTACAATGTTGCCGTTAAAACACTGGCTTACTATGCGAACGACATTGCATATCTACTGCGTTGACTTGGTGTCGCCAACGCACGGACATTGCGATGCTTTACGCCAGTGCGCTGTCCCACTAATTTAACCCGCCTAACCGTGGTCTAACCCCATCATTAATACGTCTTCTATGATTTAGGCATCCCGCGCAGAGACGATCTGGGTAATCATACTCCTACAGACGTTAAGCATGTTCGAACCCCCCATGTGCCGCGCATGTCCTACGTACTTCTTCTTCTGCCCTCCGTAAATCAAATGACTTCCGGTTGTGCCATAGGCGAATGTGGTGAGTCGTCGCCCACATTGACGTTATTGTCATTCGACCATCCTTCTTCTGTGCCACTGATCTACTTGCCTATTTGATTCCTTTCAGTTCCGCTTAGTCTAATTATCGGATGCCTGTTGATGTGTAAGCTGACCTCTTCTCGCCTACCTGTGTTATAATGCTCGATGCAAACAAATTTTTGCGTCGCATTTTCTCCAAGATTCCCTATTATCTACGAGGTTGCATTTTGTCTACTTCAGACAAGCTCCATGCGCATTTGGCCGTCTAGCGGTAAGGCTGCGTACCTTCATGAGACCCGACACAAGGTCTCTCCTCCTCTTCCTGAAATTAGCCGAAATAAAACAAGGAACACTAAATAATGACACACTGCTCTGTTGACGATTAACGACGTGGACAGAATATGGGATGGTGGAATGAGAGTTCTCTTTCTCTCTCACCGACTGTGTAGCTGACTAACAAATTAACTAATTGCCTGGTCAACCACCGAAATTCATTGACAACCGCCAATCATCCGCGTATTGATGGGATGGCGATCTGCCTTAATATACACACTAGTGAGCTGTCATGTCCGTTGACATTGTGGGGTGGACTTCGACTGGTATGGTTAGGGGATAGCGGGAGGCTATTTCGGGTAGTCGGAATCGGCCGTTGCAAGTTTGACGCACCACGCCTTTGTTGGAGTTCGATAGTGGACAAGATGTAGGTGGAAACGTTCTCCTTCCAACTCTATTATGCGTAGGTGCCTGTGTAGCGTACAGCCACTGGTAGCACTGACAACAAACTTCGGGTGTTTCTGTCGTGTGACACATTTCGTATTGGGGCTTATTCATAAACAGTGCTGTCTTTACCCAGGTCAGAAATTAAGGTAGACAGCGGCTGCATTTCATTAGAGTAGCAAAATTCATCTCAGTAATGGGAAGAGTAGAGGTGATAGAAGGCGACGCCGCCTATGGACGTGACAATGGGACAGGAGGAGGAGGAGGAGGGGAAGAGTTGTGTGGGTTGATAAAGTAACAGGGAATCCCTTGCTTTAACAAATTCATACGTGAGATGTGCTGAAGGTGGGTAATGTGAATTGGGGCAACAATAAAACAGAGGCGGAGAAATAAACCAGTCAACGCATCTCCATCCATTCGAGTATTACATGCATGTGTATTGCCATCCCCCTTTCATGTAAACATCCTTAACGGCGTGTCGATACCGTCGTAGCAGGAACGGAGATAAGTCCACTAAGCCTTGGGGCAGTGCAGAAAGAGATGTTGACACAGTTTTAAAAGATCTCTCTCTTTTGCCGAGATGCCCATTTGGATGGGGACGATTTCCTACCTGACTTGTGGCTGATCAGCCATCATTATTTGGAAAGTGAGCAGCTGTGACAACCAGCTCTTTCGTGTGCAGGAATGCGCTGCTTCTCCAAGTGCTGTGGTCCTGTCTACTACTTCGCCTATGAGTCTTTATCCGGTAGAGTGACAGAAGGTGGGGAACATGTGAGCCTCCATCCCTATGTCTGGCACAATGTTCCCACCCTTGTGACCATAGGAAATGTGGATCTGGTAGTGGGTGTAGATTTTATGCCAAATATCTAGGCACACATCGTTTTTACACACGTTTCTGCACTCTTCTCTAGTGGAGATTGTAGGAGTAAAGACAACTTGTGCACCCGAGAAATAGTGGAAATCGGTCTGTGTGGTCGACGTATGTAGAGCAAGTAGGAAGAGAGCGCAGTCCATGAATTTGTCTTAGTACTGAAGTCTGTTGGGCGGAAGAAGCACCGACAGTTGCAGACTTCCACTTGGTAGACAGGCGAGTGAGCTGAGAGACGGAAATGATTTATGCAGTAGGTGACGATAGGTGCAATTTGGATGCGGCTAGTCCTCTACTCACCATTTGTAATCTGTCGAAACATCGAGCGTGAACGCGATTACCTTGAGAGTGTTCGTGATACGAGGAGATTTTTCCTATAACGTGATAATGTGATGGGAAGAGGAAGAATAGTGTGATATGACGAGGTGACAATGAACTGCTTCCAGCGCAATGTTAAAATGGGGAAATGTGCAGCAGAAGGGTGATGTAGATTGTTAAAACCATAGGAATGACCCTAGAAATGCAATTATGGGAGTGTCAGAGCACCAAAATATAACAATCGAAGTGGAGATCGCCTGTTGGTGAACTCCGATGCAAGGTATGGTGAAAGGGTCATACATCAATGTCTCCGAGATAGCAGAGTGTGTGAAACTAGTCTATTTTGCATGGAGGCATCTGTTCTTAGTCATATCATGTCGCACGCACTCACACGCGCGCATCCACAGACTCACAGTGACACAACTCATACATGTTTACGTAATTCATCTTCTCGCCCGTCGCCGTTTCGCCCCCCGAGGTCAAGTGGTGTCTAAATGATAGCTTCAAGAAGTATGATATTTTGTATTACCAAGTCAGTTGAGCAAGATGCATTCGTTAAGGGAGAAGTCGTCGAGATGGCAGCTACCCTCATCAAAGTCAACTCCTCGGCACTCTGAATTCGCATCTTCAGATATCAGAGGTGGAAGGTTGATAAGGCGGTGATAAAGCAACTGGGTGAACTGCGTTCCATCTCCGTCCAACTACGTCGACATCTCGATGGCTAAGCAATAGAAGCCATCAGGTAAAACCACGTGAGATGCATTTAGTGGTGATTTGCATTAGGTGATTAAACATATTTTCATTTGAAATATCTGTACAAATGCACGCCACTACACCTCCTCCTCATCCTTCCGCTTAGTTGCAGGTGTCGGGTGTGTGATCGTGACAATTAGTTCAGCGGTCAAGTCATACAACATCAACACGCCACTTGGTATTGTTGCCTTCTATGGCCTACACTCTTGCACTACTGCGTTGACTCTTGCTGCGATTATGAAATGCAGTGGCTGCACAGGCTAGCAGAATTTGCTATGTCTATCTCAAGTCAGGCACCAGCCGAAATAGCGCCAAAGGTCTGATCCCCTGTTACAAGTGCACTCCCGCATGAGAGCGCAATAGGAAAGCAGGCGATGACTTCTCTTCTTGCAAGTGGTCCGTAAACCATTTGGCTAATACGTGTGATGCTGCTTTACACCTCATTGCAGTTGCGACCCTAACAATTTCTATATCTGCATTTCATCCATCCTCTCCAAAGCGTAAGATCTCTACACACTCTCTTAGCTCTCATCATCCGTTGCACACTGCATTTGGGATAGGCACTCACATGCTCAGTAGTATAGCTTGAAGTGTATGCAACAAGGAAGGAATGCTGCAAAAATAAAGTATTTTGAACGGGCTGAGGCCTGTCTCCAAGGTCTCTGAGTCCACATCCGCTAACTTACAACGGTGTCATGGGAGAGTGCATCCCTTAACGTGGTAATTTATCAGCGGCGGGGGTGTGGTGGAAGTGGCAACGTTATGCTTCCACTAAGCACTGGTCCAAATGCCAGTCGCCAAGTAGATGAAATAGGATTGCCCGTCAGATGGATGAAATACCAGACCCTTCGGCATTTCGATCCCATTTTCTGGGATTCTAAGGAGTCCAAGTGGTGGTCTGACATGTTAGACGCAACGTACCAGAAAATGTGTCAGACACCGACGTGCTGTCTGCCCCTCCACACGTGCTTACATTAGGTGCAAAGGCATATCGCGTGGAAGGGGTATCATTTGGGTCTCAATATGCTACGATGAGGGCACCATTTTGTGTCATGATGTGTGTGTGTGAGACTCTCGCTTGCTATCCCACGAACAAATTGAAGCCCCGATAAAGACAGAATACTTTAACGTATTTGCCCTTAGTGCAAGGTCTGCCCACGTCTATAAAATCGACGACTGCAACCATCAAGGTGCTCGTGTAGTCTGGAAGCCATCAGAACTCCAGAACCTAATCATGCACTCACCTCACCTCAATTTACTCGCTTTACACACACACACCCAGCTCACATCAACGGGAGGCTGTAATAGTATCATGCCATCGATAGACGGTCGCTATTTCTGCGGGCTGGAAATGCTTGTGCGAATACACTTCACGGAGGCCACTACCCATCGTGGGTGCTTATCGATGCCAGTGTCCCTGGTACACATCCACTTGCCTTACTCTATCACCGCAAATTTTGCTTCATCATATCTCAGCCCCTCAACGAATACCACTCAAGTAAGAGTGCCACGCTCCTCTGTGAGGCAGCGGGTGCGCACGTTGCCACGAGTTGTTATGAGTCTCTCAATTGAGGCACTGTAACAGGAGCCAAATGTCACTCGTCAACCTGCGCACTGATGCTATGAGGCCGTAAATGCACTCTCACGTGTCCACGTCGTAAGGAGGAAGGTGGGTAACATCTCGGATCTAGAAACAACTCATAGCCCATTTGAAACGTACTTTATTTGTCAGCCCTCATTTCCATGGCATGGTGACCTTGCCACTTTCTGTCGTCTTATGATCTGAGGCTAGTTACACTTTTTAATGAAGAAGTTATTATGATAGAATGAGATGAGCGAGAGGGTACCCGAGACATTGGCAGGAATAAACACTCCAAATGGGCAGTGCCCCCTGTTAAATTGATCTACGCTAACATTCCCAGCCTAAATGATACGAATTGTCTGTATATGACACGATGCAGTTATGACACCTTGTATGTGTGTGGTGAGTTTTCTTATGTGAATGAAGTGACCACTGGGTGTGGGTCACACTGCAGAGGTTTGTCAGGCGAGAGAAACAGACGGCGGTCGCCATCGTCAATTTGAATGAGTCGTGTACGTAGTAAATTTGTGTGAACTACGGGTCGGAGAAGTGGATTTGGACTGCAGGGGACGAGAGATACAATCGTGCTGTGACTGTTTTTTTTTTAAGAATCGCTTGATAAGCATTTAACTGCGTACAAAAAATGATCTGTAGATTGAAAAGAGGCAAATTTAAAATTCGCGAGAGCAATGCCAGGTTAGACTACGAGTTCGTTGCAATCTCAGAGGTGTGTGTGTGTCACTTGTAGTGACTCGATGTTTTGTAGACAGTTGCGGAGGCACACTCCTTATGAGACGAGGGGAGGGTAAGAGAAAGGAAGGAAGTACAGACGGGAGAGAAAAAAAATTTACACGAAAGTAAGTGTCCAAAGGAAGGTTGTAAATGTCTTCAAAGAGGAGTTGCCCACTAATGAATGAACGAGTCTGTCTCATTAGCATTGACGAAACTCAGTGCCAAGTAAGAGTCCAAGCAAGCCGATCGCCTTCGAAGCTGGTTCCCTGGTAACTAATCTTACCCTCTTAACTTGCTGCCTATTTGCCCTTTACCAAGTAACAACGGTTGTTGCATACCTTTGAGTAACTGAGTACCACAAAGCGAGAGATGTTTGTAGCTTCACCGACAAGCAACTTCTGCAGGTGAGGTGCGTCTTGAGTGACAGAATGCTGCACGAAAATGTCAAACCAGTGGATTTTGAGTGAATGGGAAGTACTAACGGTGGAGGACATCTCATGCAGCAAACTGGCGGAAAAGTTGTGGTGACGATAGGTTGTGACCATCAGGTAGTCCAATTGACGGGATGATATAAGAAGATAGGATAGAGACCGTAAGACCTCGGGTGAAAGAGCGAGAGAAGGCGATGTGGAGAGAGATGAGCGCAAATTGTTATTCACTTACCTGCTTCCAATAGTCCGATTTACTTCTCCCTCGCCACCTCCCTCCCTCCACACTTCGTGCCGAGTCAATGACATCGAGGTATAAACGTGAACCTACACTCTTTTTGAAGTAATGCAGTGCCGAGGGGTGAATAGAGTGAGCAAACGATATTTACAGACAACGAATGCAGGTATTATGCGCCTCGCGAAATGTTCTCATCGCATATCGTCCAGATTCGACACAAATTAATAAAGAAATTATGCAGGAAATTTGTGACGGAGGAAGAAGGGGAACTAGTTTGCATTTGATATGGCACGCAGATTTACAGAATATCTGGCGTAGCTGTCAGCAGATTGTAACGCGCACATATCCCATTTACAGGAATCAGGGGAATGAACGATGTCCCCTACCAGGTGATGAGAGGAGCCACGTGAGTAGGGAAAGCTATGTCTTCGCAAGTCAATCGTAGGAATAGGGGATTGGAAGCTTTGTTCCCGTTGGGGTCGACGAATGGTTTCTCTAGTCAAAGTACGTACAAGAAATGGAATATTGTTAACGTGGAGCGAGCGACTTTGAATTGAGTCGCTGAGAGGCAGATAAATGATTGAAGTGGGGTATCGTCTTGTGAGCATGTTGTCTGCAAATAGCCTTCGTGACCTTTCCCCGGTGAATATGCAGACACGTTGCTTTGCATTGGTTGAAGATAAAATGTCTTTCCTTATCTTATATCATGCTCTGATACATGATTTCAACAGCATTGCCCAAGTGTTTATACTCCCTTTATTATTTCCACTCTCTTTCAGGATTGACTATGTTATCGTCTGGTATTGTGTATAGCAAACTGTTATTTCGGTGACCAGATGACTGCCCAGTGCTGACCTTGCCGCACCGCATTCGATATCATTCCAACCTCTGTATTTGGCGTCTATTCTTGCAGGTCAGTATTTTGTCTGCACCGATTTGCCTACTTATCTTCCTTCAAGTCCACTCCACTCCACCCGTCGGCAAGTAAGGAACACCTTGTTACCATATGCAAACGTATTAACACCTATTTTATGGCATTCGAGCTTTTGCCACTTGTTGTATACTGAAGTTGCATTATTTCGTGTGCATATTTGATGATTAACAATAGTTCCCCCTAAAGCTACAATCACTGTTCCTCTATTTGTTTGTAGTTTCATCGTGAGGTCATATCTGCTAGGGGCGTCGTCTTGTTTTTTAGCCATTTGGAAATGAAATGATAATGCATTATTCGTTTATTACGTGGAGGTTAGATGTTTGTTCACTTTAATTAGTGAATGAATTAAATAGTAAGCTCCAGCTACCCTTTTTGATATTAGAACAGATCGTTGTGCACTTCGTCGGGTTTACCGCTAGTGATCGAGTTGGTGCCAAAATTTCATCTTTATTTTCCATACGTGATCCTCTGGGTTCATGCTGAGGCTCCATTCATCATTCATCATTGTTACGCTTAAGCCGAAACCGCAAAACCACCGAGGCTGTTATTGTACATGAGGCACTTCGGCATTTCAAGCCGGACGATGCGGATTTGACGAGAATGGCTTCTAGCTGTGACAAAATGCAAGGCTACTAAAGCGTTGTTTTTGTTGTTGTTACATTTTACGTTCGTATCTTAAGGAGAAGAAGAGACCTTTTATTCGTGCAAAACCAAATGATCAAGGGAGAGGCATTGTGGAAGTGCTGATGACGAAGTTGCCTCTAGATGGCCAGAGACCATAATGGACCATCAACATGAGGGAGGCGGTCAAAAAGTGGCATAGCTGGCAATTAAAAAAGCCTCAAGTAAGGCGATTACCAGATTGAAAGTGAAAGAATGTACTGAAGCCCGATGAAAGAGCGTCACAGACGATTCATAGAATTGGTGATGCTACTACTACTACTAAGGCTACAGGTACCCATTGGAAGAGGAAGAACAATCGGAAGAAGCTGACGAGTTTTATTGTTAACATACCAACAAACTGATCTAAGAACATGAACTGTTAGTTACTTGGTGGCCCTATTATCTGCCATAGCGTAAATAGGGGAAAATGGGGAAAGTCATGGCTCTACAATGGCCAAGAATTTGACACCAACCTCCATCAATGCCTCAAAAGAATGTATATCAATTGCTTATTAAATGGCCTGCAGATGGTTTCGCTGGCATTTCTCCTCGCTGTAACGCTTTCGGTCGGCACTTATGCTGAGGAGACATGTTTTCAGTCAAGGATCACTCATAACCCTTTGAATTACACTACTGGTGGGGTCGAGGACTACGTTCATCTCGAGAGAAGATGATCACTCAGAAATGCGTTTGAGTGCTTCTTCCGTGGACACAGAGGCCTCTTTGTTAAAATCCCCTTCTCACGGCAATCCCCCAAATTGTAACTCGTCCGCTTCCTTTGCCTCTGTGTCTGCACCGCTAACAATGATTTTTCGTGCTCATTCCTCCTGCTCCTCTTCCTCTCTTCCTTTCGTCTTCCTGAATCCTCTGCGTCCCCGTCTTCGTCGCCTCTTCTAGGTCTGCTTCCATTTGTTTCCACCTCCACTTCCCAATCACCCTCCATTTCTATTTCCAGTTTCGTTTGCGTTTCTATTTCCACCGCTATTTCCATCTCCTCTTGAACTTTGCCCCTTCACTCGTCACCTTTTATCTTGGTTCCTGCCAATAACATGGACTCTGACTCGGTCCCATATTTTATCCCCATTTCCTCGGCCATTTCACACCCACTCTTCGGTTTTGCCGACACTTCCACTTCCATCAGCTGCAAAAGCCGTCTCTTGAGCCCCTCTTGTAATCTCAGTGTCTTGGTTTTATCCCCTCCAAAAAAACTATGGTCTCTCAACCCGACATGACACAACACTCGTCCTATCGAAATCTAGCATTTCCTCACCATGAGACAAAGAGTGACGAGACAGATAGGATTAAATGAAGATATGGGATTGCAGAAATCATGCTTAAGAATCAACATTCATTATGCTAAGTACTGTGGCATCAAGTTCAGCCTGGGAAAGCTTATGTGTCATATCACTACGAATTACGTCAGCCGGGCGGATGTCTCCACGCGATGACATGCACAATGACGGCTGGAAGACCCACTCGATGCAGCATGGCGAAGAAGCTTGCTCAAACGCCTACTCTTATCATTAGACTGCGCCTCGTGCTTGTAAGAGAAGTTTGCCGAATTACGAGAGCAGATGCAATTGCACTAGACCATTTTCCGACAAGCCGCGCGATTTACAGGGAGCGTCTTCGGCAGCTTAGACTGAAGCTTAAGTGGTACATTAGCGACATGTACTCTGATCAGTTAATAAGTAAGAGCCTCAAAACCTTTCAGCCCCAGCAGCTCGATAACGACTCAACGCCATCTGAGCTCAAGCGGGAAGACTTTGAGCGTCGTGCTAGTGTGCTTGTAAGTCAAGTCTGCTGATTTGCGACAGCCGATGCAATTGACTAGACTATCTTCCTCCAAGCTATGCGGTCTATAGGGAGCATCTTAAGAGGCTGGGACTGAGACTTGTGTGGTAAATTGTCGGCATGTACTGTGGTCGGTTAATGGGCAAGAGCCTTGAAGCCTTTCAACCGCAGCAACTCTTTTTCCAGTACTTCTCAGCACCTGCAAAGACCTGTCTCATGGTTCAGCGCACAATCTGACTTGACGAAACCTTTTGAGTCCACGCGGCAAGACTTCGAGCTGAACAAGCTTTTCCTTTGGGCATGCAATGGGGACACTCATATACCCAGAGTGATGGCTTACCAGAAGAGTCTATTAGACAGCACGGGGAGTCCGTGGCAGGAAGCAGTAGGCCAAGAAGTGTTCATAGCAGTTGATAGATGACGATATGTTGAACGACGATATTGTCAGTGCCTACCCGAGTGTATCATCGTCCGAACAATTTTGCGTCGCATCCTGAGGGATGTCGTTATTCCATGACATCCCCATAAAACCGACGCGAACTCTGATGATTTTCGATCGTACGTGAATGGAAGCGTCAATGAGAGCTAGTAGCTGCAAGTACGCATTAACCAAATATTGCGAAACTGCTCACATTCGGCAACTTTCGATGATTGTTTAAGTCGAGGTGAGGTGAGGCGGAAGGGGAAGGGAAAATTCGAACGGCACCTCGCGAAAATGCGGGAACAATTTAAGAGACAGGGAGATAAAAACTGCTGTTGGGAAAGAAATTTCTGAGTCTCGCATTACATGAAGAGGAAGGAGAGCCGAAGACTCTCTCATTTCACTCTGGCAACTTATGATGTATACGGACAAAGCAGAGTTCGCCCAACTGCAGTTGAATGCCAACAAAACTCCTCTCTATCTAGATTGGAGGATGCCACTTAAACATGACATCGATCCTACTCGACGATTTAACAGGCCAGGGTGGAAAAAGAATGTGAGTACGAATTTGCTAATTCTCATTATACTCCTGACGTCTCAAAAGGGCTTATTTTAAAAACACATTTTATGGGTGGTGACGAGGTCTGTGAAGAAAGTGAACGGCGCTTAGCCGGCATAATTCACATCGTAATTGCTTTCTGTTACCTCAACGAAGATACCTTTCCGTAGGCTTGTCCTCCTACTCCAGCCCTCTATTGTACGCAGAATTTCTTGGTACCCACGATCCAATCGGTCGGTTGAAACCGTTGGAATATGATGAAGACTGACACTATTTCGTTTGATAACTCTTCGATGCGACGGTTGTCGTTATCAAGGAGAGATTCAGGTGGTTGAAGGTTCCGTCAATGACTAGCTGTGAAGGAAAATGCTGGTCAGCGGGGAACTAGCGAGGCACGCACTCTCCACATTGCGAGGACACTCACCCAGAACCGTTCTTCTCAACCGATTTTTATAGTTTCGTGTTGAGTCCACTTAACTGCAACTCGTCCATGGAATGACTTTTGTTTAAGTTGAGCTCACCTAACTGCAATTCATTCACCCACTGATCCCTGCTCCCACGTCAGACCGACTTCCCCGCGGTGACCACCCATCTGCTTGGGGTTGGCAAGCGTTTCACTGCGCCCCTTTGACAGCCTGGCAAAATACCTTGCATCCTTCCAATGCACTAAGTCTACTCGAGTTATACCATCTTGGGAATTGAGATAGCACTCGTATTTCTGTGCACTGAGAGGAATGAATCAGAATTAATAAGCCCGGGGCTATCGCCTTTAAGATTTTACACACCGATGGGTTTTCTCTCGTTTGTCCACGATCGCCATGACGACTGGCATCTCGCAGTTGGTTATGTGGAAATGAGTGGACAGTTGAGACAGAATTTTTAAATCGATTTTTAAATTAGCCATGCTTGTTGCGAATGAGCTGGAAAGAAGTTCTTCAAGTTAATGCGCCTTATTAAATGCCTTAGTGACAACAGGTACACCTAACAATTGTTGGAGGGCACAACGAAATTCAGAGTGTTAGACAAATGCAATGTAACGCATATTTGGGAGAGTCGAGATGCAATGATTTTAGTTTAGCAGTCGACGTTCCCTCTTCCAGACATCTTGCACCCACCACTCAGTTTTAACGCTCTGGGACGGTTGTACGAAGCACACGTTGAGAAGTCCTGACCGGTCTTTTAGTGATTCATGGCTCTCTGACGGGGATGCCGGCTGCCTCCGCAGACCCTACAGTTAGTCGTGTGACAAGTGGGAGGCAGTCGTATTTCACTCTAGTCTATGCGCACCACATGTCGTATAAAAATGAGGAGGTTTACCCTGAGAACATTACGTTTAACGCCGATTGCATAGACTACTCGTGTGCCAAGACAGCATTATGAGGATGACGTTTAAGTACACAGACCCACCTTCTCGCCGAAGCTATCAGCTATCACCACGGGGGCTCTACCATTGCCAGAGACAAGTAACTCCCGTGCCAATCGACTTGAGACAGGATCAGAAACGACAAGAAATCGTGTACGCGAGCTTGATTCCACCTCATTCTAATCCAACATAGTCACAGATTGAAGGACGTTAACCATCACCTTTAGAAATTCCGCTCATGTGGACCTTGTTGGGTTAGGAGTGAAAGGGTGGGAGGAGATGCATTTGTCGAACGTGAGGACTCAGTCGCACGATCGACTCTGTCTAACTAGCGAATCGGTGAGCGTCAAACAGTGTTACTCTCATCATTTCTTGGATGTACGTTTTACCCACGTGAGGCAGCGTCGCCACTCGAAATATTTTGTCGTCCTCCGATGATCAACACACGATTGAATAACATGGAGGAGAAGGAATAAGCTCACTCAGCTCTTCATTTTCACCTACTACCGTTTCCTAAACACGAGAGTTAACCACTGCCACGGCCTTTCACGATGAATGCAATGAATTGTGGTTATTCAGCGACCAACTATTCTGTTCAGACTTTCCACCCACCTTTAACCATCACTTTCAGGATGTCACTCAATGCGGTAAGGCTGCTGAGCGTGACATCGTCTTAGTGATGCTACCTTATTCCCCTCACCGCAGACAAATACTCGTCCATCCTCAATTCTCTCAGGTGTGCAGATCACCGAGCGAGATGGACTTTGACGATTCCTAAGTTGAAGCCTTAATTTCCAAAGACAAAGACGTGTGCTTCAAGGCATTCTGAATGGATGACGTTGAAGAACTCAGATACGTCAACTCGGCAAATGTGTCAGAATGAAGGGCATTCGAAGCGGTGCTTGGAATGCAGAGTATGTGGGAGACGCAGGAAAGGACACTTCCAGCCTCTTATCGGCTGACAGGTCACCGCGTGAACTTCGGTGGGACGTTCGAGGCGTATTCAGCGAGTGGATGGCTTGCAGTTAGTCGGAAGGCAAGTTACGGTGGACTGCACTCACATTGGGGCTATAAAAACCGGTTGGAAGGACGGGACAGGTGACTGGTTTTGCAATTGGAGATGGAGTTCTTGGCTAATTCCTTCGCCCCTGACGATATATTCCACTGTAGGCCTGTCTCCTAATGGAAACAACCACAACCCCAAGGAGTAATCAAATGAACGAGTGTCAGTCTTCAACACATTCCAACGATTTCAACTGACAGACTAAAACGTGCATAAGTAGAACTTCTGCGCACAAAATAGGACTGAAATAGGAACGAACACCTGAAGAAACGTAATCTTTCTCCCTGTAGGCTTAACTCCCCACACTTACCTTGCCAGATCTCTACCTCATCCATCAAACCAGAATTTAAGTAGCGGATGGAGAGATTTGCCCAATTGGCACTCACATGCTTTTTCACACTGACCTGTGAAATCGTCGAGTAAGGTTGATGTCATGTGTAAGTGGCGTCCTCTAACCTCTACGGGGAAGAATGTTGATGGCATTCAACTGTGGATGGGCGGAGTATGCTTTGATCGCACACAACATATGTCGCTAGGGTGAAACGATTGTGTCATCGGCTCTGTTTCCTCTCTACGTAATGCGAAATTCGACTACTTCTTTCTCACTCCTAGTTACTGCCTCGCTTCTCCGCTGCTGTTGCTTCTTCCCTTTGAATTTTCCCTGCAGTTTTAAAGGCCATGTTTGAATTTCGCCTTCCACTTCACCTCACTTGACGTAAATTGAAATCAGAAGTATGCAAATGCGTGCGGACTAACATCATTTAGGCAATATGTGCTTGCAGCAACGACTCTCGTTGACGCTTCCGTTCACCTGAGGCTGTTAACCATCTGAGTTGGCGTCGTTATCCAGAGGATGTCAAGGAATGGCGACACCCTTAACGAGAGACACAAAATTGCTCGGACGACGATGCACACCCAGGTAGGGCACTGACAATATCGTCGTTCAACACATCGTCATCTACCAACTGCTGCTCACACTTTTTCTCCTCCTCCTTCCTGCCATGGACTCCGCTTAAAGCGGTGACTATATTGAAAAATCGTGAGACAATAAGACAATGCTCACACACTACCGCAGCAGTTTGGTCACACTTCGCCAGCCCAACAGCCAACTCGCTAATTGGTACAATGGGTAAATAGCTTGCAGCATTAAGCGTTCCGAATTAACCAACTTAAACATGTAGCACTTGTTCTCCAATCCCACAAATTAATTCGTCTGTTCATGAACGATCACAGGGTTATGTCGCGATCTCCTCCGTCAACCTCTTGCAGTGGAGGTCTTTGCAGATGTACACCAGAAGTGACAGAGTCGTGAGTTGAATCGCCTTCTCCATGCCTATGACTAGTCCAGTGCAGACTCGTTGGTTGTTAATTCTCATACGAATCCACGCGCTAAGGTAGGCAAGTTGTTGGTTGTCGTTGAATTTGGCGCAGTAGAGGCAATGTGATATGGAGGTGTCCACGGCTCCTACTCAACTTCGTGCCGCTGATACTGATTTCGTCAGACAGGTCAGGTCTCCACCTTCGAGTGCTTTACTGTGGACAGCACCTCGACCACGTTCTGCTGCTGCTCCGCACACCCGTAATTACACCACCCAAATCCCAAACCAAAATGTTGCAGACTAACAGTCGTGACGTAGCAGTTTGACTAGCACGTCTATTTTTGACCGTCCCAACTTCTACTGAAACATGCAATGTAGAAAGCCAGATGGGTTGGCCACAGAATGGACATGCACGAATTGCCACTTCTCAAACCTATCAAGAGGATTTCGCTTCGTGGCCTCTCCTCCAACTTGCGCCGTTTGTGCCGGATGACTTCAAACCAGACACACGGTCACAGTGGAGGCCACAGTTACAGGGGATTGAAAGTCCATTATAAGAAAGTAAGACGACCCAGGGGGTGCCGTTTAGATTAGACTGGACACAATCAGTCTTGCATTGAGGCATCTTAGGTTCCTGGACATCTCGCGAATGATGCGGCTGATTTCTGGACCACATTGGCGACATGCAACTGCTCAAATGCTTCCTCATTCCCCATAATCTCGTCAGAAGCAGCACTTTCTGCTTTCTTCCTCTTCATCCACTAGGTGGCGATCCCATTAGATCACCTCAGGCGATCGTCTACTGCGTTGCCTACGTGTTCATCGACACTCGGAGGTTTTGACACGCACATTCAGTTCTCCAACTCGGGAGGAGGTGGAGGAGGAGGAGTCCACATTACTCATTCAATCATCTCTCACAATTGTAAATGCATTTCGCCCCTAACCTCAATAGGAAATGGCGCTGGCTTCTTTAAGTTCCTTTTTCACTTTTCGCATAAAACAGACCGCAACCATCTTCGTCCACTGCCGACTGTCCGTCTTCTCCGTCCATGGAGTCGTGCGCAGTCAACACCACTTCTACTTCATCGTCCATGAATAACTGAAAGCAAAGGAACCTAAGGTTTATTAAAAACACTTGATTCTCTTGGTGAAATAATGAATAGTGGAAATCAACTTACTCGAAAACGAGTGAAGCGTTTCACCTACGAATTTTATGATTGGGCGTTTAAGTGGATTTTTCAAGTATTCTTCTAACGATGGACAATGCACGCTCTGCCTGGAGCAAGTCGGACTGCCATGGTCGACGGGCACAAGCTGTCATGGTCGCCCTAGAAAAGTGGAAGAGGAAGGCTTCACCGGGTGACTTCGATAATCTCAATAATCCTCATAACCACATAAGGGATAAAGTTTACACCATACGAGAAGCGAACTTCACAGAGGTTTCACTCGGCCTTGGTCACCACCCAGGAAACGACTGTTTAAGCGGGAGAACACAGTCGAAACAGACAAGGGATGGCTCGCATATTCCAACAAAGACAACTTTGACATATCCAATCCAACCGTCATTACTATTTAGCCACACACAACTTCACGTCCGAGGTGGCTGTTCAAGCAAGCGAGAAGACTGAGTGCAAGACAGCAACAAACCCTGGAGGTGAAGAATGAATATTCCTTCACTGAGGAAATGCTCCAGGAAAGGAGAAAAGTAACATCAGAAGAGGAAAGAAGCATGAATGGTTGGATTGGCTGAGAAGAGTCACCCGCGACAAAACGTAGACACCGGAAAAGAAAGACAAAGGGACGCGCTGAAATTGTTAATTCCTCTGTTCAAGACGGAAAAACAAGATAAATAATGATAGAAACACAGTTGAACAAGTGCTGGACAGACTTCTTCGTCGTCGCTGCAATCAACGTCTCATCCATGACATTGCTTGGACGTGTACATTATTCTACCTGAATTAATCAAGGCACTGGAAAGAAGGACTCAAGCGCATTTTAAATGAGGGAAAATGGGAGGGTGAATAACCACCCTTCTAAGACCGCGGGAGGCGCATCAGCACCCAATGAGTCAGGCGAGTACCATCGTGAGTCGCGATTCCCACCAAAATAGAAGGATCTGACCCCCTCCGCCTCACTATCCACCACATTCTTATTAGTTATTTTCAAATGCCCCTCGGTTATATCTGCCTTGAGCGACAAAAGTGAACACGAGGTAAGGCTATATGAGTTTATTTAGGAAGGTGGGAACTTTTATTTGAATTGGCGTAGGATACGCCTTTGGTTGGCTACAGCATCGCGAAGGCAGTTTGATGTTATTGTTTTGGATGAGACATAGACGGGAAGTGGAGGTGGATGCTGTTTGATTGGTGAGTGGTGGAGCCATCGATGAAAAGAGTTGGCTGCGTTCTCTTCTGCGCTTCGTCACGTCTCCATCACCCACTGCCTCCTTGCCAAGGTGAATATCATGTTAGGGGACAAGTCAGTCGTTCCTCCGCCCCTCCTCACCGTCAGACTGTAAACGTTCCAAGAGGCAGCCATGAGAATCTCCTAGCTTGAGCTTCACCTTACGGCGTTTCTTCAGTCTACTCGTTTGAAATGGTGAGTTTCCCTTGCATGGCATAATTAATAAGAGTCACTTTCACCGCAGTAATCACGAACAATGATTGTATTCTGAAACAGCGCAATGATAACGGAAAAACAAATGTTTCTGTCAATGTCTGTCTTGGCCCCACCTTGTGCTTCTACCTGGGTGTCGAGACACAACGTCATTCTGCGGCTCGTTTTGCATGCATAAGCTCTGCCCGCGTGTCGGTAGAGAGATTAACAAGCCTCTGAGAACTGCTGAACATCGCTCATGTAGTAAAAGTTGTGAGCAGAGTTTTAGTTTGGAGAAGACACAGTTTGTCGTGAGCTTTGCAGGCGGCTGGATCACCGAAGATGACGACTGGTCTCCACCCGCTGAACTCTCATGTGCCTTCGCGTGTGGACAGTTTGAGCTGCGGTCGAAAGAATCTGACCGATATATTTTGACGTATTTAAGGCTCGGCCACGCGGCTTCCCCCAATTCCGACCAAGTAGGGCGTTTGCGAACGTCACTTTCCATAGCGCATTTCTTGGTGCAATCTAAACTTGGTGGTGCGCAGAATGTGGCTGTCAAGCAATCTCCGGAAAAGCCGTGTTGTCCATATGTCTTGTTTATATGGCAGTGTAAGAAGTCAGAGGAGATGCATTGTTTCAGTTCCAGATCAGGAGTTGTGATTACCTCTGCATCAGAAACTTCGCGAAAGCAAAAGCTTCATCGAAGGCAACACTGGAGGAATGTCACCATAGACATTCTCTGCACAGACGGAGTGAAGTGGAAACGCCTCACAGCGAAATCCTTTCAGCGCCTCTCCCCGCCACTCTCGCCCCACTCCCCCAAACCTTAATGGCTCACAAGCCTCTGAGCTGTTTTTCGCAGGCAGCGAACCCATTGTCTCGAGTTTCCTACTCTGTGCTCAGAGTGAGACGTAACACTCTAAATAACTAAGTCACGGACGTAGAGTCGAAATTGTGTTACACTGTAACGAGATTTGATGGTGTTGCCGAGTGCTTTTCTTGGTTTCTCGCTCCTCCTACCAACAGCTTCACAAATCTCCTTTCTCTGTGGCGAGACCTTGACTCTGATCCACCTGAAACACCGATGATGATGTGGAAATTACTTCTGCGAACACGACCAATAGCAAAACTTCTCACCCAACTGGATTCGGTGTAGCGATTGTCACATGCTGCCTGCACCAGGTCCTAGCTCAGCATGTCCAACACTGAATCAGGTGCCCATCCTCTCAGAGGTGCAGCTCACGAAACTGCTTGCGGCAAACTGATCCATTTCACTGCATTAACTGTCTCCGTTCTCTTCCCACCTCTTTGATATCGGGATTCATTGCATGTCTTCGCTGTGCTGCCACCAAACAAGGCCAGACTTTCTTTAATGAGAGTGCGAAAATTAATCAACACTTTCTTCCTGTTATACACCGAAACCACAAAGCTCAAATAGAACGAAGCATTAGTGAAAACAAGGCAAAGACCTCGCACTCGTCAGGCCTCAATAGTCACGAAACGTCATTGGAGGGTAACTCAAGCATTCGTGGTGGCGTGAATATCACTCGCGTGATTAAACAACTCCAAATGGCTAACACAGAGACCTCCAACGGAAAGACAACAAGAGATGTCAAGAAACGAAATATGCACGACGGGGCGCGTACATGGTAAGAAAAAGGAAAGATGCAAACCCAACAAATTTCGGAAACTTTTTTCCACATATAAACGATTCTCCAAAAAGCAAGTATTTGGAGAGCGCAGGGAGACGAGGAACGTCCGCCACGCATCGGAACCCACCGACAACTAATGCTATAGTGCGCAGCGAATTTTGGACAATTCTGGCCGACTTCCTGTGCCATGGCGAGAGTATGGGGTTGGCCAAAGCTCTACCTCCCTGCCGAAGAGAAGTTCAAGTTCAGTGTGTCAAGTGCTACATCATGGCAGTCGCAACCTTCCTCCCCCTATTCAACCTCCACGGGTCGCATCAGCCACGCCTCCATTTCGCCCCTACTTTGTCTTGCCCACCACGCGGTGAAATGAGTAGAACGGAGAAAGCTAATTGCACTCAACGCGGGGTGTCAGAACGCATCCACGAAAAAACCAAAGCCTCAAACTAATAGAACACACTACTTGTAGCAATCCTTCACTGCGGCAATGCCATTTTTCCTCTTCTAAGACTGTTGTTTACAGCTAGCAAGACTTTGTCAAGTTGGCCGATCGCTCACCCACTTGACGGCTATCAGACCGTACAAACGCTTTCTGCACCCAATTTCACAGCTGCCTCTCATTCCCCCACTGCTAACGTTTCCAGGTACTGAAGACTTATCGAGGACGACAAATTCCGTACGACGTCGGCGGCGAAACCATGACAGTGAGTGGAATGGCGGCTTTAGGTCGTGGTATTCGATGGCTGAATGGTGGAACAGGTCGGACACAAGAGCCAAATAGGATGACAACTAATAAACTCGTGACTCGGGTTAGAGAAACAGTGGAGGTTAGGGAAGACGAATGTCGAAAATGGGCGAATGAAAAACTCGTTGCTGTTTTCGGGTTTATATCCTTTCCATTACTACCACTCGCCTTTACGTGTTTCGAATATTAGGATGGTCAATCAGCTAGAAGACACGTCCAGCTCAAGCTCGCCTCATACGGCCCAACGGCGGCGACGATGAGGTCCCGCAGACGATGCGAAGAAGAGAAAGTGGCGAAAATAACTGAGAAAAACTACGCAATGTATGGTTATTAATTGAAACACTTTCTTCACAAATCATAGGAAATGAGAGCTACATGCTTCTACTCTGAATGCAAGAAGAGATTTGCTCGCAAGCGGAATGTGAATCGCCTCAAGTAGACCTGATAAATCTTATGACTTCTCAAGAGAATTTGAAGACTCTGAAGAGCTCATCAAACATATTGTCGTAACATCCCCCACTTTCGGCACACACTCGCCACGCAGCAGCCGCCTTGGCCAGGTGAAGCGACTCTTACAAATGCAATCGATTTTCCCCTCTGTTTTTTATTCCTGGCTCAAATTCTCCCTTCCTCAACTTCGTTCACATTTCCCTCTCGGTTCTCCACTTTTTTCGTTGTCCACTAAGCATTATGTATTTGACATTAATCAGCAGAAATGTTTTTGCATGGCGTGTAAGGGTGGTAAGTGTTATAAGAAGGTGCTGACGCGGTGAATGATGAGGGAAGTTGCATGAAACGCACTTGGAAGGAAATTCGTGGACCGACTTTTCTCTGCCAAGGGACGTGATGCAAAATGTTCAACGGGTGAGTGTGGGTGGTGAAGCCCTTCCTCCTCTGGCGAGAAAGGTCCTGTCTTAGTCTGCCAGGCGCGTACATCAACGGAAAAAGGTCTACCCTCCTCCTTCACGTCAAATTCCTAACATGTTCGCGCACCCACCCCATGTCGTCAGGAATTCGTCTTGCGCACGCAAGAGGTCGACTTTCACTCTCTGTAGGAGGTCGTGTCCGCTCTATGCTGCTTCGTCAACTGAATAGAGGAAGTTTAAGATGCAGTTTGCAATTCTCTCATA
>QEYB01000333.1:0-49961 GCA_017562135.1 Dipylidium caninum | reverse complement strand
GAAGGAAGAAGAAGAAGAAGAGGCAGGAGGAGGAGAAGAGGAGGAGGAGCGTAAACACCTTCAGACCAATTGGCCCTTGGGCTTCCATGCGGTTGCGTCGACGGAATATGCCAAGGTTTGGCAATGAGGAAGGCGTTTCTCTCCGCGTGCCTCCCATTAGTATTGATGGGATAGAAGAAGGCTCGCAGTTAGAACGCAAGGCGGAGACAGCGCAGGCATGGAAGTGGCGGCGGAGGCGGAGGCGGAGGCGGAGCGGATGCGGAGCGGAGGAGGAGAAGGAGGCGAAGGCGGAGGCGGAGGCGGAGGAGGAGGAAGGAGGAGGAGAGGAAGGATCCAAATCGGTGTAAACTTCGTGTGAAGCTCAAATTACCGCCTCTCTACGGAGCATTCCCATTCCATGTGGTTAACAGCGGCAGAACGATGGCAGTAGGAACTCGACGAGACGACGGCGTTGTCGCCCCTTCACATTTCGTTGAAATAGGGCCATTTGATGCGCAACGCCTTATAGCCAGTGTGACGAGGTGGACGATGTTTCTCGCTGACGACTTCGACGTCGTTAGATGGGAGACGGACAGCGACCTGCGGAGGAAAGCGAGTTAGACGGCGGGGCGGGTGGCAGATGGCGGATGCGAGTGGCGGTCGTCCTGCCAATGCTGGATGAGAAAAAGGGGGTGCTTACTAATGGGAGTGACGTCGGAGTAGATGGACACCCTCTTCTTCCTCTCTGCGCTCGGAAGACGGGCAGCAGCCACGACGAGGGGAAGAGGAGGAGGAGAGGAGGAGAGAGAAGGCGCAAGGACGAGAAAAGAGGAGGAAGGCGACGGAGGCGACGGGGCGACGTGAGGCGACGGAGACGAAGGAGGAGGTGGTAGGTGGTGGAACGGTGCGTTGCGCGCACCTGAGTGAATGGATGCTGCTGCATTGTTGTGCGGCTATTTATGCAGGCGAGTGTGTCCATAGTGAAGACCTCACACAACAAGAAAACAGTTCTTGTGGGATGGCGAAAAGAAAGGACAAATGCAGCCCCAGTTGATCGGGCCAACGCCGGTTCTGGCGGCGTGTTTCCGGCAGTTTGCCTTTAGCAGACGAGTGTAATTGTCTAAGAGCGCACGAAAAGTCAAACTGCCGTTTGCTTCACTCGCATGCGGAGGTGACAGTATGCTCTCCGGTGTCTTTCCCCTGGCTCGTCTTCTCTGCGTTATAAGCCGTGTGTGCAAACTTCGTGTGATGGCCTTGCGTAAGGACGTCCACTCCCTTGGCGACATCGTCATATTTCCGAACTGTCAACGTTCCAAGCGTCTCCTTCTTCGGTGACTTGGACGGCAGGGCGGCATGGAGGCCACCGCAAAGCGCGAGCATCAATAGGACCAACATTCGTCTTTGAAAGACAACTTGTTAACCATGGTGGAGCAGGCGGTCGCATGATCCTGGGCGCGGCGGAGGCAGGAGTCCATTCTCCCAACGCTGTTTCTTTCTTGTCTCGCTTCTACTCTCCTCTCCGCCGACGACACCACGCCGAAGTGGTTGGAGGTGGAGGTGGAGGAGGAGCAGCTCGACGGCCTCATCTGCCCCTCAATTTTGCCCATCGAGACTGCCTGGCATGAGGCTTTGAATGCGGACGATGATTTTAGCTGCTGAATGGCAGCCTGTTGCTCTTCCCCTGTTCAGGGCAGCGATGCAGCCGAACTGCTTTACTAGTCGCAATTGTTTCAAGTCGGAATTGTGGATCTCCGCGAGATTCGGCACTGCCCCTTGACAGCCCGCGTTAATCTCTGACGATGCTGATAGTGAGGATGTTTGTGTGTGAGTTGAAATGCCTTCCTACCCCTGCTACTTCTACTCTCGTTGTCTTCAGTTTGCATTGGAGGCATGTCCTTGCAAAAGCTGCACGACAACGTCTTCCACCTCACCTTGTCGCAGGGGCAGAATGCACTCCATTTTCAAGAATCTTCATGAAGACTGTTGACTAAAAAAGAGAGAAACCAGTTGCAGCGCTCTTCGCCGCCTCATCAGGCCTGTGGTAACTCGCTCACCCAATGCAAAAACGACACGTCTGTCAGTGCATCCAACGGGTCGCCCTTTGAGGCGCCCCTTTCCATCCGTTGCCACGCAACCACCGCGCTGATGGTGTCAGCTTTCACACTGGATGCGACATCAGACAAGTGTGTGCTGAAGTACTCGGGTGTTTGCTGTGAGAGTGAGCGGACTTGGAGATATCCCGGGCTGATGTGAACAGATTGCAGCCAATGTGAGCTCTTTGTCGGTTGCTTCTGGATATATTAGCAGACTCAACTCTGGTCCGCTTGCACTTTGCGCTTCGGCAGTCGCCGCGTTTTCGCCAACACGGTCGAGGGGATGTTGGCTCTCCAGTGTCCGTGCTGTCAGAGACACTCTCAGGTGGAGGAATTGGCGCACGTAATAGCGCCCCGCGCCGATTCCCTTACGCGTTCTTCTGTGGAAGTTCACAGCTACGCTCCACCTCGTCTCCAGTTCTGCCCCCAGTCTCCTTAGCCACCTTAGAAGTTATTTTTTATCTTTCATTATTTCAACCAATCTGCCGCATGACCGACTCAAGGAATTTCGTCACTCTTGTGACCCACCGCCACTTCCACCACTCACGGCCACCGAGGCCACTTTGTTATTTGTCGCGGCGCATATTTCAGCTTGCGTGGACACCTTGGGTGAAAAAAGCAATTCACTTCGATGTACAACGGGGAGAAAAGGGACCCCGCCTCCAACACTTCACCCTCTCGCGACCTCGACCACGTGATTAGTGTTGTCTGGAGGCGACTAATCGCAGAAGATCGACGTGTGTCTGCTACCCGAAGGTGGGTTCCGCTTCTCAGACTGATTGTCGCCGAAGGAATAAACACGCAGATCGAAGTGCTTCCACCTCCCGGGTGTGCCGACAGCCACGCCGTTGCGTAGATCGTGAAGACGAGACGCAGGTGGTCAGAGTCAGTCAGTGGAGCAAAGACGCGTTGAAATCTCTGGCCGATCTCATGTTGCCTCATGGCGGACGCACCGCTGTGGCTCAACTCCGACTGGAAGCGACACCGACAGCGCCGCCTCCTCTCCTTCCCTCGTCCCCATCGCCGAGAAACTGGCATTGAGCTTCCCCGCCTTAGTGATCGGTTGATGGTCTGTCAATTTACTCCTCACAACTTTGAGGAGCCCCCCCCCCTTCCGCACCCCAGCATGGGTGCTCGGTGTGAGGACGCCTTGAAAATGCTCACTAATCAGCCACAGTCCTCCGCACAACATGTGACAGTAGGGCAATATACGGCACCCTCCAACGCCACTCCACGAGGAGTGGCAGAACACATCACTATTTTTGACGCTTTCCCCAGTCGTCCCTTTCGCCAGCTTTCTTCAGCCACGCAATCGTTTCCACATTCGCGGACCGTTTCGCCCGTGAAGGCAGGTGTCCAGTTCAGTCCGGTGTTGAGGCGTTCCAGCGCGCGGGTGCGCTCCGGCACACACTTCTCCACCTCCATGCAGCCTTGGATTACTTATTCAACTGCAGCGAGTGTTCACCCATGGCAATGGCGTTGATCACAATCTGTGATGTATTTGGAGTCACTTCGGCACCTTTCATGATCCTCTCACAAGCAAAATCTCGAGGAGCTGCACGAGGGGGCAGACGCATGTTGCTCTATTGTGACAACCTCGATTCAATGGAGTTGAAGTTGGGCGTTAGAGCGGAGTTGAGTGAAGTCGAAAGGAGACCGAGAACTTGCATCTCGGTGCCGTCGGACGCCGTAGTCGACCTCCTACTCCTCACTCTCCTCCTCTTTCCCCCTCCCTCCTCCCCCTCCTCCCCTACTCCCCCTCCTCTCCTACTCCGCCGTCGACCTCGGTCCGCGATTCTCGGCTACCTGTCGACGCCATCACAGGCGCTGTGGACTTTGGGGAGGTGGGGGAGGTGGGGAGGGGAAGGGTGAACTTAGTGCCACTTCCGGGAGCATATGACAAATCGAAAGTGCAGAGTTCGCCCATTCACACTGTGGTGGGATAGTTAACGCGCTTGTTGCAGGTGCGTGGCAGAATGAAAGGGGAGGCGGGTAGAAGTCCTCTCTAAAGTGCATAATTCGGTGTTGAACTCTGCGGTCTGCCTCTTTAACAAAGAGTGGCTTGGATCGTAGTGGCTGTTGGTGGGGGAGGACTTCGACCACAGCGACCACTGCCAAAAGCGGAGCCACTTTCATGCACCATTTTCATTCCTGCTTACGAATTGAATGAATGTTCCTTGGGCATTTTACCCCTCATTCGCCAATGTAACATTTTCGTATGGTAAATTTACGACTTGCAAATGTAAGTAGGAGGGTTTTTAAGGCACTTTGAGGGTTTTGGTTATCTATTCTCGCCTGTCAAGTCGACAAATCACTTGGTGCCTTAAAGCCTCCTCTGATCTTCCTGACAGTCGGTCATCGAAGAGCAGGAGGAGACGTCGCCCCATCATTTCTAATGCCTCCTCCACCAATGTCGTTTTTTCCAACAATCACTTTCGTCCATTTCTTTCTCACTCCTCAGTTGACCTTCCTCATCTTACCCGGGGGATTAATTTCTGTTCATCAGGAGTCACACGTCGATAGCATGTGCTCAGTGGCCCCCTCGAGGGGACCCGAACGACCACTTCAACGAGGTTTCCATCCTCACTTTTCGTGCCACTTGCACAATCCTCATCCCACGAAGCTGCGCACCCACTTCTCCACGAATCCCCAAAATATCGCGTCGGGTGTTGTGCAAATTAGCGGTGATTTTGTTTCGACTTCCTTCTTCCTCCTCCTCCTCCTCCTCTCCTCGTGACTACCGAGTAGCCCTCAGGCATTCTGCCGAAGCCCATGTCGACTTTGAAGTAGGCGTAGGGAGGATGTTTGCCAAAGGGAAGTGGAGTGGACATTTGCACAGAAGAGGCTGCAGGTGTGAACGGAAATAATTCATGAAACTGCCGAGTCCTCACAACCATGTCATCGGATGCTGAGAAGTCGTGGAGCTCTTCCGCCACCCACAGATCGTGATGCAAACTTCGTGAACATTCCTGCCCGCATTAGCACAAATCTCGCTTTGCTGTGAAGTTACGGCGAGTCCCTTATCTGGGCCCACGTTCGTCTCTGCACACATCGAAAGCTCTTCACTCTCGCGTTGGCGCGTCCAAGCTGTCAGGCTGGAGGCGTGCGGGATTGGCGAGGGAAGCAGATCTTCATCGGGCCATCAAGACCAGGCGCTCGCATGGCCAAAACTGACGCTCGTCGTACGGATGCATTGCTTGAAGCACAACCACGTACATCCGGAACACCGGTGGAAACTGCCTTCGTCTTCGCCGGAGCCAGTTTCCGACCCGCTGTGTGGTCTTCTGTGTTGGTGCGGGCGGAGGAGGAGGCGGTTTCCGCGATGCCGAGTGGGCTGCGCGAGATGCTGTGGTAAAGTGAGGGAGGATCCACCGCCACATGAAAGAAAGCACGCCACACCTCTTGAATGCTGTGAGCGGGAGTCCACACACCCATACTACTTTGTAAATTGTGAGCGTCCAACTTCTGTCTCTAACATTAGCTGTGGTGATTTTTCTCGTCCGGTTCACACTGAAGCTTGTTCTCGTCGACATCTGGGTATGATCTTCACTCGCTTCCGCCTCCCTCTCGAATGTCCTAATAATGTAACGCTTCCCCGTGTCAGTGGTACTACTGCCGCTTTCTCCCTTGTCCGAGTCCCGAGGCTCCAACTTGGTGGTAGGATGATTTCACTTCCGATGGCGGTACTCGTTGCAAGGCTTCACATTCAACGAGCCTCTCGGACACCGATGTGATTAAAATGCTATCACTTTCAGTCCAACGTAAAATACCCCTTCTCTTTCTCAAGTCCAATTGCCACGATTCGACGCCGTTGTCTCTATGTAAAGTTTGAACTCTCCCTCTCTCCTTCTGTACACACTTATAAACGTCACCGCTCCCCGCAGTTATCACTTTTGGCATGAGACTCAATTTTCGCCTCAAGATTTCATTCGGAGGCAAGCACCGAGTCGCGCCGGCACATAAGGAAAACACCATCTCTAACCTCAAATGGCCTTAAAAACAAACCTCTCAAGTAAATGAGTTAGCGGCGAGTCAGAATCCCCAACTGTCAGCGTAACGCATCAACATAGTCATTTGGTGTTAGTTTGACAGGTTAAATGGACATCTGCTGTTTGACCCTTCGTCCAAATGCGCGAGAATTGTCAAAGAACGCATTGGGATTTGCCAATTCTACGAGATCTGCCCCATCGCACCATCCTAAGTGGCACGATTTCAGAAGTGAAGGCGGAAGTAGAGTGGCCTCCTTGAATTGGACCAAAACGTCTACGTGGAAAGCCCGTCCGTCCGATACACCTTGGTATTGACGTAAACGCAAAGTGTCACCTTTCCTAAGGTGGATGAAAGGAGAAACTGGGGATTTAAATGGTGCCAAATCCCTCAAGAACGGGGAGGATGATGGGGTGTCGAAGTAAACCGCAGCTGTCAGTTAGCAAATGTGATTTCTTCCGCTTTCCTTGCTAGAAGGAGACGGCGGCTGGACCGAGACAAAGGGCAAAATGGCATCGCATTTGAATTCCTACAATGAAGTGAAAGAGGTAAAAACTCTCTCATCCACTTTCTGGGGACAACGTGCCGATGATAATGAGGTTCTCCAGTCGACTTCTTGTCACCCAACACATCCATCCGCCTGCTGTAATTTGGTCTGACGTTTGACGATGCAACAATGATGCACTTGCACCCTCACACGTTGTCTCGTGCCGGCTAAAATAGATTTCCTGGCGACCCAAGGGACTGAGCAACTCCGCCAGGATCTCCAAAGGATGAGAACTTCCAGCCACAATGTCGACATTCCAGTGGGCTACGATGTTGAAAGCCGCGGCTTTACAGATACGACCAAAGCATATATAAATGGGCGCTTTGGTGGAAATGAAGGCGAGTCAATTTCAGCCATTAACAGAAAACAAAAAAAGTCCACGTTCTACGAGTCACTTGAGTACACAGTGTGGAGGCTGGCAAACTTACGTCTGAAAGTAGAGGCGGACAAGATATTTTATTTGCCTAAACAAAAATTAATGGTTAGGACTGTGAGGTTTCTTATGAGGGACAGCAAAGGTGCCACTTGTCTCTACACGCAGCTCAAATTGCCCAAGTTGACTGTGTTGAGTCCAAACGCTGCACGTGTCGGGGCTGTCACCGTGTGTTGGGCGAGGCGACCGTGTCGGTTGCCCCAACAGGCCAACAAGCAATCATCTCGGCCGCGATCTGCTCGCCCATTGGCCTCGGCTGACAGCCAGTCAGCCAGTGGTGGGCGGAGACAGCAGGACTTTGGACTCCTCACTGCCATCGCAGTAGGTATGGACGCCGTCTACGTCGCACGGATACACCTCGCTCGGTTGATATGCGCCAAAGTCCTCACTCCCATCATCTGTACCACCGGAATTCTGGTCAACATCATCAACATCATCGTGTTAACACGATCATGGATGAAATCCTCAACTAACGTCTACTTAACGGCTGTAGCAGCGTCCGATCTCCTCTACCTCATCTACTCCCTCCTCTTCAGCCTCCAAATTTACCCAACCTTTTATACCATGCGAATGTATATGCTGGCCGTGCCGATAATCCACGGAACTGCCAACCTGTTCAGCAACATCACCACCTGGCTGACCGTCAGTTTCACCATCGAGCGCTTCATCAACATCTCTTTCCCCATTTTTGGCCATCGAGTGTGCACTCGGGGCAAGGCGAAAAGGACTGTGTTTATAGTTTGCACGATCTCCTTCGTCCTTACCTTTCCCGACTTCCTCCAGCGGAGGGTGACGCCACCCCTCGACGCCAACGGAACCCTTGTGCCGGATGGCCGCTATGTGGTGGAGGACTCGGAATATCAGAGGATTCTCACGGCTTTTGGATATGCCTTTATCAATCAAATATCTTTTGTTATTTTGCCCTTCCTCCTCCTCACCATCTTTAACATCCTCCTCATTCGAAAGGGTGTAAAGGCTAAGCGTAAACGCTGGGGAGTGGCCAAGGAGCGTCAGGATCGACACCCGAAGGCGCAGTACGCATCGAAGAGTGTGGAAGTAGCTCAGGCGTGTGTAACCGCCAGAGTGGCAGTCGCCCAACTTCCCAGTAACTGTACGAGACGGGTGCTCTTCAGTGAGCAGCAGAGAATCACCGTGATGCTAATCTCCATTGTAGTGGCCTTCTTGATTCTCCAAATTCCCAGCACCATCCTCAACATTCTCTCCAACATGTTCACTTCGGAGGAGATTATGGCAGACCCCGACTTTCACTCACTAATTATAATCTTCTCCAACATCTCCAACGTCCTCCTCTTCACCAACGCCACCATGAACTTTGTCTTCTACTCCCTCTTCTCCGTCAAATTCCGCACGACTTGTCGAGCGCTCCTCGGCCGAAGGTGGATGACTCGGAAAAGAGCGGCAGTTGTGTCGGCCCCCGGAGAAAGGCCGTGAGTTGTGTGACGGTGGAGGAGAGGCGGGGAAAGAAGTGTGGAAAGCTTCAAAACCATTCGATGTCTTGTGACGCCACCTTGGACGGTGCCTGGCAGGAGAAAGCGGGGTAGATGCACAAAATCCCCTTTTTTGAATGTGACTTCTTTTTGTTATTTCCATTACATCCTTGCGACAAGTAGCGTTGACTCTTCTTAACCCTCCCAATTTATTAATGTTATTTTTCTTTTTCTTTTTGGTACAATGGAAAAACACTTAAAAGGCGCGTTTAACGTATGCACTCGTTAGAATTAAAAGGGCGCATTTTCTGGCCAAACCCCGTTTTCGTAAAATCAAAGTAACAATGGAAAAGGAATTTTTGAGAGATGGAAAATTTTGCCGGCCGTCGTGTTTCGTGGGTTCTTCTTTTCCTTTGCCAGCATTCAAGAGGCCTTTCTTCTAATTATTCATCTTTCGACATGGATTTAAAGATATATTTGTCCTAACTGATATGAAGTGTCCGGCAGTCCCTCAGTCTTTTGTGAAATTGCACCACTTGAGTGAATTTTTTCCGAAATTAACGGTCCTTTCCAGGCAGCCTTGAGGAACCGCGAAACCGCCACATCTTGTACGTCTTTACCTCATTTCTACATTACACAATCCGAGAGGAGGATTCAAAAGTCATTTTTCTCGCCTCTTCTCGCCTTTAATTCCCCAAACGTCTGAGAGGATAGAACTGCTGGATTCTCAATTCAGCGTCGTCCCGCCTGCATGAAGTCGCCATTAGCTACTTTGCCAGGGTTAATCAGATAGATTAGTTTTATCCCATTTTTTAAGATAATGGCAAACTAATTCTCTTAAAGATAGCAGTGTCTGTTAGACAGTGTAAATGCGTTTTACTGCTTTGACTGTCGCCTGTCCATGCTGGTGGGTATGTAAAACTTTCCCTCATAAGTTGCGCGGAAATTCTAACATTTTTGGACATGGGATGTAAGGACTGAAATGATGGGGTGGTGGCGAAGCCTCCACAAAAGCACTAACTGCGACGCTGTTTGGCATTTAAGTAATATCTCATCTACAAGTATCGTTGTCTTTATACGGAGAAATCGGATAACAGAAGAGTTTAGTGAATGGCGAATCTCTTGTTTTTCGCAAAAGAGTCTTATTTCTTTCCAAGCCTCTTCACTTTCTTTCTATTCACAGCGAGGCTATTTTGAGTGGATTAACACCCTATAAAATGGAAGGAAATAAATAAAAGCGGGGTTAGTTAATGCGGGAGGGCAGGCTCCCACACTTTGTTCTTCCCCACTTGGCCCTTCTTGTTACTCATACTGTGGGACAATTTGCAAACAATGCCTAGAGGCATGTGGCGATTTTCCTTCTGACAGAGACACCCTCGTCTCCAGTCTGAAATGCGGCAGCTCAAACTCATCGTCGCACCAGCCACCATCTGCCGAGAGATAATGTTTCCACGCTTCTGTCCACTTTCAACACGTCTCTGGTCGCTGTCAGTACGAATGAGGTGATTTTACGACACGAACTCAGACAACTCGTGGGGGAGTTAAGACTCTGTTTCGACTGGCGCGAAGGTTTCGCAGATGCATTTATGGAAGCTTTTAAGGAAAATGTTTTGCAGAGTCGGGCAGAGAGATCCAATGGTGGCGTCAGGGGCTGCCCTGGGGAGGGAAAAACACGGGGAAGGCGGAGGAACTGGCAAATGCATGGATTAAGACTTTTGCCTGTCAACAAACACTATAAAGGTAAATGCTGCGCCTCTCACACTCACTTATCAGGCCAATTCGACGGTGACGAGGCTGTGGTTTTACTCTCCACCGTGCCATATCCTCGTGGAACGGGTCTACTTCGAAGACCAACCACGCTTAAGTCGGTTGTGTCGAGCTCTGTCGCTCTCCGGTTGCCCTGGCGCTCTTAAATCCCCTAAAATCTTCTCCCATTTTGCCACCACACCCGAAACCAGGGGAAGCATGCAGTATGGTGACAAATGGCGTTACAGTGGTAAGCTTGTTTGACCAAAATCCCCGTCGAGGGACCGTCCGACGAGTAGACGAGCATTTGAGGCTCCAGTGAGTTGGGAATGCCAACGAGGTCAAATGATTGAGGAGGGAAAATCCGCATTCAACCGTACAATTCCGGAATGTTACCTCACATTGAAACGGCGAAGAATTGAATGAATTGTGGCGCATTCTGTATTTCCTGCTTGTCTAGCTTTCGTAAAGATGCAAAAAATCATATTTTCGTCGCAGAACAAAAATGTCCTCTGTTCACCTGCTGAGTGGAAGAGGACTGGCTAACTGACTGACTGACTAAGTGACTGACTGCACGCAGTGGAGACATCTCGGCCATCTGTCAGGCAAATTGGCCAGCCTCCGTCGTAGACAAAAAACTGGCCTTTTTTCCCTCATGTCGGGTTGTAAACGAGGAGATTTTCATGAGAATTGCTTTTTTCCAACTACCTCTTCTTCCATCTCCCTTTTTCCCTTCGTCGTATTACCCAGCGAAGACGGTCTTCACCGTAGCCTTGGTTGTCTCAAAGTATCTCAAGCTGTTAACAATTTCCAACTAGGCGTCTCCGCCGACGCCGATGCTTGCCTCTCCGCTTTGCCTTGAGTTAGTCGTGGAGACTATGGTTGGCTCGTAAGTCCCCACTGTCCACGCCTTGTCTCCAGAATAAAATTTCATACTGCTTTGTCATCGGCAAAGAGTCGCCCCGCCGTCCCGCCGTCCCGCCGTCACTGCTGCCAGCACCGATGGACACCGGAGGCGGTCCGACTTTCCATCTGCCTGCGTACGCAGTCCGAGTGAGTTGAAAAGACTCAAAGGCCCCCTCTCCGACGGTTATCTCCGAGGTTTGGCCCAAAGGGATGTGAGTCCATTCTCTTAACTCCAGTTCCTACGCGTCTGCCAACATTCTTGTACAATATTCAAGTATGACATGGCAAAGTAGTGAGTTCTGAGGTTAACAGAAATGTCCATACAGCAAAGCCATAGCAGAAAAGTAAATCGGGGAGCGTACCAACAGTTGGCAGAACTGCTGTCCAGGCAAGTAGGTGACGTCGTGGCAACAAAGTCTTTGTGGCATGGCAGATGCCGCGTCCTAGAAGTGCTCAGTGTGTTGACTGACAGTCTTCCGGTTGCTCGCAATGTCAATCTGTCTGCACAAGTTGACTTGTCCCTTTTTGCTGATGCAGCCGTGAGCGCCGAGCTCCGTCCCCTTCTTCTCAGCAACCAACGCACTTGGGCTATAGTCAAGCCAAGCGTACTTTTCCATGCAATGAGGTATTAAAATGTCCTTTTGTACCTTTAAGGTAAGAAGTATAAGTGGGAAATGACATAAGTGTGCGGATTTGTAAGAGTTCACTGTGCTCATTTCTAGATAAATCCACATAACTTATGCCATTGTTTAAAGGGACAAAAAATCAACCTCGACAATAAAAGTAAGGAGAAGATGTCATTCTGACGGCTACTTTAGGCTGCCTTGTCGACTTGACAGTCTCTGTGGACGAGGTGACAAAAGTTTGCACTGAGATACGACGAAAATCACATCCCAAGTGGACAGGAGGAAGAGGAGGAGGAAGCCGAGAGAAGAAAGCCGGAAAACCATGGATTGGGAGGGCCTTAGTCAAGAAATTTTCAAGTTCAAGCGAAAGGTTGTCTTGGCTGTTCCTCCATCTGCTCTAGTTGAAATGTCTCCTCCACCTGCCTTACTGTCTGTTATCTTGTTGAGGCGACCGGGTGTCGAGGATCTTTTCCTCAGACCAAATGATAATTGCACCAGAGAAGAGCTGTGAATGTCTGCGACATGTGCCTCAGAGGCTAAAATATGGGGAAAGTATTAAATGCCAGGACATTTTAGTGCTACGAACAAAATGGAATTGGAAGAGTTTATGTCTGAATAACTTATGTCTATCGAGGAGTGCTACTTAACCGCAGCTCTCTGTCACTTGAAGAATTCAAAGACGCCTCGATTTTTTCCCCTTTCATCTTTTACTTCATCTTTCACTTTTTCGGGATCCCGTTCGCCCAAATTACGAGGTAAGTGAGGCTTCGGAGTGCAGTAACGCGGATCTGAAGTTTCCTTTTGGTGGAAATTAAACCCGGGCGAGAGCTGTTCTCTTCCCTGACGGGAGCGTCGAAAAAGTTAACCCCAAGGTGGACGGTTCAGGACGCCTAGAATGGTAGTCTGTCAGCTACCTAACGAAAAGAGGCACTGAAAAACGATGGGATGCACTGTTTTTCTACGTGTCGTCTAAGCACTCTGGATTATCCCCGCATTCTGTAGAATTTTGACCTGACGCCTTATGACTTGTCATTTGGGCGAAGTCTTTCGCTTTGCGCAAAGGTGAGGACGCCACTTGGGGATATTTGGCTTGGGAAGGTTGCTAGGTCACAAGAGAGAATGTCTGCCTTGCTCCGCCTTAACATGGCGTTTGGGAGTGCCACCGCAAATGACGTTTGCAAATGTCACCTGCCTCCCCTTCAAGTAACCTCCTCCCGCCGAGTGGAAACGGATCCTGCACCAAGTCGAGTAGGCAAATTTCACGAAACGGTTTGCTTAAAAGGACAAAGTGTGGAGGTGGAAGAAGAACGGAAGTGGGAAATAGCGGCAGATTGGCTGACGACGCTAAGGACCGGCGGACGGGTGGGCGAGTTAGAGTGAAGTAGATGCAAGAAATCACAGCCTCCAACTAAATCGGCCAACATACCTAAGATTTTGGGCTTGATCCCTACGGTACATTTCATCTGGCCGGGTTGGGAGAGTTGGTGGAATGCAAAAGCCCACTCAATCCACCTTTCCACGCGTCCACACGCCATTCAACCAGGCAACCACCGCGCGGCCTCCACCGGACTCTTCACTCAGCTAATCCGTTTAACTAATGCATTCCTCTTATGCATGCGTCGTCGCCGCCTCTTCCTCCTCCTCCTCTTCCTTTCCCCATTTTAACAAATTGCATCATTTGTTGTAATCAACTTAATTAATTGTCTACTTTGATTAACAACAACAAACTCTTGCGTCTAGCATTTATCCGCGGAATTATACCGAGAAGCGCGTAACCCATTGGCCAGTTTTGCGCAAATGAGGCGTTCTCGACCACCTCCTTGTTCACCGCCGTCTAAGCTTCAACGCAGGCGAAGGAGGTCGGCGGACGTGGCTAAACGCTGCCTCGATGGAGAACGCGGCAGTCGGAGAAGTGGTGTCAGTGAGGGAGGCCACCTTCACTGTTCTCCGACTGAAGGCCCCTTCATTCCTCTCAAAAGCTGATGGTTTCGGCCTCATGGTGGTTAGCCAAGAAATCGCAGCGCGGAACATCGTGAGTGAGTGAATAAGCGCTCAGGTGACTTGCTTTTCAGGAAATTTTGTGATTTCAAAATCAAGGCGTAGGAAAATGCATCTCGTTATTGCCTCCTTTGCCGAAGACGCGGCATGTTATCAGTCGCGAGCGTCGACTGTCTCCGCTTCCATCGGTAAAGACACCACGGTGGGAATCGACGGCTGCACCTTCCACGTATGTGAAACTCGTCCGAAACTCTTTTTGAAGGCAAAGGTGCATGGCTGCTTCACAAGAAAATCCTGGGTTAAGGAGCATGTCAACTTTTCCTCTCATTTGAATTCCACTTGATGGTCTGAAGGTTCAAGTTAAACTACTTTCCGACTGCGTCGTTCAGTATCTCGAGTGCCGCGATGAGATGTTGAGGAAAACTTCCCAACTAAGTGACTATAATGGGTTAAAAAGTACCGGGACTTCTCAGAGTCACTGCTTGAATGGAGGAAGAAGGGCGCGTTAATAACCCTCCGGAGGTCATGAAAACAACTAGCGTTTCATGTATGCGAAGTGGAAGAAAAAGAACGGAATCCTCATAGCCACCACTTACCCCTCCTTCTCCCTCAAGTTAGGTCGGACTATAAAGAATTCTTACGATTTCGGAGAAGATTTCCTTCGGGTTTGGTTTGACCGCGAGGTTGTAGACGACAGGAAAGTGAAAAAGGACTCCACAGAGCATGCTGGTAGGGTACTGCTGCTGGGGCAACACATCATCTCCCCTCCTTGATTCTTCCTCACGGAGACATGAACTGCAAAGCTACGAGAGAGGACGTGTGGATCCTCACCCCGGACGTCACAGAGGAGATGCGGAGGGAGGCGGTAATCTCATTAAAACTCTCATTGATGTCGTCTTGTCATAAACCCTACATTTCGCCATATGCTGGGCCATTTCCCGTGACCGCCTCGTGGTGGAGTGCCTCCTTCAGGCACGGATGGCAGGCGGGAGACAGAAGAAACACTTAAGACAGTCCCAAGGTATGTTCAAATCCCAAACATTAGTCGGCGACTTCAGAACTCCGGACAAAGCCAAGCTGGAGGGACGGAGCGACGAGATGGGGAGGACAGACAGAGGGAGGGAGTGAAGTAGGCACAAGTTCCTCAGCTTCTGCGCGGATAATCGTGGGAACCTCTAAAATGGCGTGGCCTTTATTTTGATTCATCAGTGACTTTAATCGTTATAGGCTACCTCCAAAAACGTAAAGTGCAGCCAGTGCCAAGTACCAAAATACCATGCAGAGGAGCGTGGAAGTCGACTGTCCAGACATTGGACTAAAGGAACATTTCCTTTGCCATTTTTGCTCAAAATAGCTAGTAAGTTTTCTGCATTTGGCGTTCCTCTCTCCTCGAACTCTACAACAAGCGCTTCCAGGTCGCCATTTCTCGCGGGGAAGAAATCTCGCATGGAAAGTGCGGAACGGGTGAAAATTCGGGAATCCCCCGCTCCGCAGACTGCGCAGCGTCCACGCAAAAGCAAGAGCAGGTGGACGCATGCACAAGTAGGTGGAAACACCTCCCGACCGCCCGCATGTTTGCCTCCCTTGAGATAATTTACGCAGATAACGTAATGCGTCTTCTCGTGCCTCCAGTCGCCACTTTCGTCCCATGTGGGAGCGTTGGCAAGGCGTCGTGGCCTTGGGGCGACTGAGGACTTGGCTGCGCAGACACGGCGGTGATGCAAAAAAGAAGAAGAAGAGGCATATTCTGTGGGTCACATGTACTTCTGGCCATTCTGCCTCATTTTGTCCCAAATCCTCTCTTATACTTGGCCATAAAACGGTGGCGGATTTGCCTCTCGCCTCGCTTTGGCCATTAGTACCAGCATCAGCATCAGCGTCGCACACCCAGTCACGCAAATTGGTGGTTGTCTGGACAGTCGTGTCGTTCGAAAATAATGGCGATGGTAGTCGTGGATGCAGCATGAATTGATTGCCTGGAGGACAACTGATATGGACGAGTATTTCATGCCAAAAATTCACTTCCACTTCTTTCGCCATCTTACGACTAAGAGTTTACTGACGCAGGGTGAGGATTACTCGACGTGTGACACTTTCGTCGGACTTTGACGCATTTTTGGCAACATCCATTTACTCAACGGGCAATTTAACAACGCGAAATCAGCAGACTGTTCCCCTCCAGACGCTGCCCGACGGTGGGAAATTTTTGGCTTTGTGGACGAGGAAAGCGAGTCTAGCATAAACGCCTGGGCTGGCGAAAGAAGGAGGACAGCGACCGCGGAGGAGAGACTACCGAATCGGCCTCCCACAGACGAGAGACGCAGTGCCTCCCCGCCTCAGGGGCACAAGTCAGTGACACTCGCGGATGGTTGATGTTTTTCACGGAATCTCATGCTATAAGTGGGCAAATGGTATCCCCCTCCCCGTCGTTATTGTCAACAATGGAGACATTCTTTTGAACAGAATAACTCGAAAGCGGTGCAGACACTTGTTAGCGCCCTCAGCCCAGGAGGATGCATTCAAAGTCTAAAGACAGAAGCACATCCGCTGAAGGAGCGGAGTCCACGCGACCCGAAAACGAAGGGGGCAATGACACCTGCCCTTCTACTAATCGCCTTCTACCTATTCACCCACGGGTGACACTTATCTGCCATTCGGACAACATGGCCGAAATACGTCTTCCGTGGTCCATTTTTTCGTCCACCTCAACAGAGGCGTCGAGTGGAGCGGTGCCTAAATTTATTCGCAAACAGAGAGAACCGCCGTGGGGAACCTAGCGTCGAGGACGAGTTGAGGACGCATGTCAACCCGTCCTCTTTGAACATGTAGATTAGCTAAGAACCACGAAAGTGACTCACTGGAGTCCATTCGTCCGAACTCGGCCAACGGAAAGGAAGTTAGTGAGGAGAGAAAGGAATGTCTTCTCATCGCATGAACCATCCCAATCAGAGAAATGGCAAATGGAAAATAGCTTGTCATCACCGTCGCATTAATACAGACAAAATTTCGTAGAACCGCCTAAATCGACGTCGAGTGCTAGTACTTTGGACGACAGACTCCACTTCAACTCGTGGTCATTTTAATTATTCGGGCAGTCTCTATTCACAGCCACCTTCTCCGTCCAGCGCCTATTATACGAAACCGTCCGCGAAGTGGCGAACACTTCCGCTGTGAACCATCCACGATTCACCCGTGGCAAGGCGAGGTTGTCGTCTCGCCACCACGAAGGAATGCATCTTTCGTGGGGAGAGGAGGAACTCCACAAAGAGGGTTTGCGAACCCTTCGCAGTCGCACAGTCGCGGAGTTGGAAGTGAAGTAGTGCGTTTGTGCAAACAAGTGAGACATGTGAGCCCCATTATGCCTCGAGCACAAATCGCTGACGCTCCATACCTCGCGATCCGCAACTGTGCGATATTCTTGTGGTTATTTAGGGCTTGAAGGCATCGGTCCGCTCTCCCCAGCCCATGATTTTTCATAGACTTCCAATTGGCCACACAATCTTTCAAAGGAAGAGTGACTATGGAAAGCGATCTTGTGGGAAAATCGGCATAAGGAAAAAGTTTTCCTAGAAAATGAGGTAAACTAGGCCTGCCGGAGGGGTATGGCCAAACTCCACTTTCCCCACATTTGAGTACATTTGCCTCGATAAAGAACGGGTGCGCTGAAGCGTAGCTGAGGCAGACAGCTGACAACCACTGGCTTCGCTCCGCTTTCGTGCAAAGCATTAGACGCTGAGACCCCTCGGGACTCGTCTTCTCTCCAAGGTAAACTAAGTACAGTTCCACCTGGAGGCCCGCCAATCCCACCGGAAGTCGGGCCAACCGTCTCCATAGAAAGTACAGTCTCATCGCCGTTTGTGTTAACCCCAAAGGTGTATAACCAAATGTCAATATTCCCAGCTTGGGGACTCTTCTTTCCACCTTTCAGCCTCTCTGAAAACAATGAATTATGTATTCGCTAGCGACCCAGATTGCTACCCGTTGGACGGCACGCCCCGTCCCGGGGACTGGGATATGAGGCATTTCCCGGTAAATACCGACGCTAAATAATTTAGACGATAGGCTGTCTCAACTCGAGACGGATTGGGTGAGGACTGCTTGGAGTGACACCTTTGGCAGGAGCTAGATGCCCTGACTGGCGTCTAATTTGCCCTGGAAATTCCTTTACCTTCGCTCCCATGCTAATGCATTGGAGGTGTCTGTTCCTCTTCAGTCGGTCCACTTCGGTTTGACCTTTCAGCGTTGTGTCATTGTGCCAGTTGCCTCATTTCTCCCTCAAATTCTACATCCCAGTTGTGCTGTCATGTCCCTCGTTCATTTCCCACCTCTTGACTTTGAGAAGAGAGGCAATTACTGTCCTCTGTCCTCGAATAAAGTTCTTTGAAGCGTCGGAAACTCGCCCATCCTCTAGTACTCGCTATTCAAGCATTCCAGTAACACTTCAAAAGAGAGCATTTTGTTGGCATTCCTCTCTCGTCCGAGCACTAATTGGTGGAGCTTCGTCCGAAATCGCTTCCGCTTGTCACACCGCAGGACGAGTCAACAGAGGCGACAGCCGTCTGTTCGGCCACCCAGCCAGCAGATGGGCCCATGTCCGCAGTCGCGTTGATAACCTGTCAGTTTTACGTCTATCCGCCGCCTCCCAGTTGAATCGACTGTTTAGTCTACTATCGTCCAGCGAAATGGGGCAGAGAGGGGGATAACACGTTAGGGAAAGTAAATACGCTTATGAGAGAATTTTAATTGTGACCAGGGCTTTGTGTCCGGTTTAATTAACTCCTCTTTGTGAGAGGCGATTGGCTCCAGAATTACTTATTCTGGCTGACAAATAGCAGCTTATACCAATTTCCGTCTATTTTTGGCCATCTCATCACGCGCCGGCTAGTTCTATCAGCAAGAAGCAGCCTCGACTCTACCTGACGGGGAGAATGCTGAAGGAGGTACATGTGAGACATCCCCTATTTTTCTCTTAAGCACAGACCCGTAGGAAAGATTTTTTTGAAGCAAATTGAGGACAAACTCCCATCCAATGAGGATTTCATCTGATACAAGCATTTCTCGCCAGTCCCGCCTACCAGTGACGGAGAGAATGGTCTTGTGACCTGTGCATTATCCACCATCGGAATTTGTGCTGAATTTCTCCAAAGGTCATAAACGCGACCGACGTTGTGTAGCGAAATTAATCATGAGGCAAAAAACAATGATTTATGTAGCGCTTTTCCCCCTATTTCTGGTGACCATCTCCTTCCCCCTGGAAGCTATTCATCATACACATCAGATTTGTCTTGACTTTTTGCCGAGAATATCTTAAAAACCTTCACTTATTTTTCCCGATGAACCTCCGGTTTTGTCTTTCCACGGTATTGCGTCGAGGAGGTCGACGACGCTGCACGCCGGCGGCAGAAAGTCAGTTCTAATCACTTGTACACAAAGGTAACCTATCAGTGGCTAATGCAAATGAATTTCCGAATTGCCAAGCTCACGCCGTCCCTCCTCGTTCCATCATCGTCCTACAATTCATTCCGGTGTGCGCACACACCCACGCGCGCACCATATTTTTTGTTTTCGGATTACGATGCACATCTACAAACATACACACACATACACACGAGCATTGCGTGTTGTCGTTTATATCCACGCGGAGGGTAATAAAAAACGGTAAAAAAGTGTCAGAGGAAGAAAGCGCCGCCAAAACCAGTCCTCGTGGCATTGCATGTGGGGTCCGAGGGACGATGGGTCTCGCGCGCGGTGGATCGAGGGGACGCACGCATCTTGGCCATACTCAGATGACTTTTGAGTTTCCAACCAGACGAGGCTTGAGGACAGTGAGTTCACTGAAATCCGAGTTTCCTTTTGTTGGTTATCAAGACTCGGAGGGGGGGGGAGGAGGCGGGGGGAAGACGGGGTGAAATATTTCAAAGTTTGCGAACGGTCTTCTCCCCAATTTACCAGGCCTTTACCAGGCAAGGACTGGAAATTCCATTCTAAATATAAACAAGTTGCGTCAGTCTGCTGTCTTTTTAATGAAAATTGCCGAAGTTAACGAGTCTATCATTCGCCGGACTGCCTGGTGGATTGGCGGTCAACAGTTTTGCTTTTCATCCGAAGGCAAGCCATCTGCCGTCCGCGAAATGGTTTAACGTAGATGCTGCTCTTGGAACACGTTAAGGGAAAGTTACAGGCCGGTCCGAGCAAATTCGCCCAGAATTTTGTTGCAAAATTCTGTAACAATACACGACAGGCGACGTGTGGATGAAGTGTAGCAATTTTTTTCGCTCTTTTTCTCTTCACTTCTCCCTTTCGAACAGCCTGTTTCTCTTCCCACCCGCGGAATGCAACAAAGCATTGACCACCTACGTGAATTGTGCGCTGCCGTTTTTGTGTAGTGGCGTAGAGCGTTCGTCGTCGCCAAAAAAAGTTGATTCGTGGCTAGAACCGCGGTTTTGCAGGGCTCTGAACCTTCTAAATGTCTCTGATTGTTTGTACGTGTGCCCTTTTGACCAGACGGAACGAGAAACAGCCTGTCAACAGGCGCAATGGGCAGGAGGGACAGAGGAGACGCCTCTCCATTTCGTCGGCACCGCAGTGTCCAGGCAAGGTGGACGTGAAAGGGGTGAAAGTCCAGGGATAAGGCGATTATTGTTAATCGTGGCACCCAAAACCGGCTGTGGAGATTTGCACTCTTCCGGATCTTCCGGGGCGACGGTGGAGGAGGCTGTGAAACTAAAATAATGCTGAAAGAATCTGTTTCGGAAATTATGTGTCGCTGTTGATGCTCAACTCGCCTGCTTCAAAGCACCGCGGGTCGGTGGTGAAGCCTTTCTGAAGACGTACGTCCAAGCACAGGCCTTAACTCGACTATTTTGACCTACCGACGATTTCTCAAATTGACGGTGGGTGACGACAGCTCCTGGGGCGATCTGTGTTCTTTCCTGCCAACGAAGACAGACGCATTTTCTCTCCACCCAGAGGTTAAAGAATGACTGCATTCCTTTCAATCCGGTGAACCCTAGCAGTTGAAAGCAGCGTAGCACCTTCCTGCCCATGGTCTCCACGTCCGCAGACCACTCGGGACCGACTGAGAGGAGTTTGTAGTTAGACGCTTCATCGCCTCCTGCGTGATACTCGCCACCCCGTTGGCGTAGGCGACGTTGAGAGGTGGCGGTCACACCCCGCTGCAGTCCACTCGCATCTTATGGAACCCTTCTGTCAGCGACGTGTGTGTGTTTGGCAGTCGACTGTTGTTTGGCCAGTTCCGCTTTAATGAGCAAGTAGGCGAAATCGGACCAACACGCCTCAAAATCCAACCTTCAAACTGGGCTGAACGCCCATTGTTCGCGTTGACGCAGTGGTAAGTTGTAGGGCTGACGAGTGACTTGGGCGAGGACATAAACGAGGTCGATTTGTGAAGTTTAAAATAGAGTCAAAATCGCCTTACAAATAGAGCGAAGGCACTGTCCGCTGCTTCAACTGAAGGAAACCATCTCCTTAAAGGTAATTCGAGATGTGGACGGGCAGTGCCGGGTCTCGAAGACTCGAAAGCGCCATCTCAACCATTAATCTATTCAACTAATCGGCTAATTGTGGCCTTCCGGGTGGTTACGATGGACACCGAGCAGGTTTCTTGGGCGAAGAGAGAGTTTTGAGGCTGCGCAAATGCTAACAGGCAAGCGAAAGGGGGTGTGGCGTGAGGCTACAGGTATGGAATGTGGAAGAGGAGAAAGTCGAATTTTTGTTAGAAGGCGCCATGTAAAACTCGGAATGAGGGGTTGGCAGCAGTTGAGTGGCCGTAGCAGGGAGGTTGAATTTTAACTCCTGAACAAGCGTCCTTTATGAGGCGCTCTGGGAGTGAGCCACACCGACAAGAGCAATTCATCGCAGACTGTGGCACTCAAAGAAATCGCCTCGCACTCGATTTGAGTTGAAGCAAAAGGGTGAAGGGAAGAAGCCCTAACCTCGGTCTGGGGTGGACCGCTCTGTCAAGAGTGTGGCAACAGGGCCGTCGTGCGCAAGAGAAGGTACAGCCGAGACCAGTAGAGTCGCTCTGTCGAAAGTTGAGCATCCGACGTTCGAAATGAGCAGCGGGTTGGCTCGGAGTCTTGAATTTTGAATCGCTGGCATTGAACAAGATCCTTCCCAACTTTCTCGTCACTTTTACTGCCTTATCTTTGCTTTTCCGAGTACGTCCACCTCACTCTGAATGTGGAGGCGATAGAAGAGAAGCAAACTCGGAAAGACAGTGTTTTCTGGCCACTCTTTCTTCCTCACATCCAAATTCACCACCGCCGAAGGGATGAATGACGCGACATTATAGCGCCTTAATTGGCCAAATGAGATTTACGCAAGAAGAAGACCGTCTAAGCCTTCGAAGAAGTTGGGGCGAAATTGAAATAACCTGTGGGAAGTCAAAAAACATTTCTGAAGACTTCATTTCCAAGACATCATTCCAGAGTTGCCTTCTATTTCGCCGCTTAAACTTTTCCATGATGAGAAAAGAGTGAGTGTCCGGCAGCCCACGCCAGAAGACGAACATGACGGAGTGAAGTTCCTTCGGTAGATCGGCCGGGGAGACGCTATTATTTGTTCTGGTAAGTCGACCGTCCTCTCATGCAACGGAACCTTTGCTCTGACGAATTCACAGACCAAAGCTCGTATTGCCGGACCCGAATGTCGCGCTGGCCTTGGTGTTAAATATTAAGGACAACATTGAAGCCATTTTGCATACAGGAAATACACGAAGATGAATGTAAATGATTCGGCGGAGAAAGTTCCTTAGCGGAACCAACGCCACGACTTGTATTGCAGGTCGATTAATGCTGAAGTGGGGGTCAAAGACTACATATTAAGGAGGAAATAAAAGTCAACTGGACGGTGACTCGAGGCGATAAAAGGGAAGGCAACAAAATTGGCCGCTTTGACATCCCCATCAGCGGACAAGAGCAGCAGCAGCAGTTACCAGTGGCGAACGACTGAACAGCGACCAACTGGCGGACAGTGGGGCAGTCAGTCTCCGAGGTTGGGCGCGTCTGGCCGCGGTGCCGAACTCTTCTAATCACTACAACCGAGGCTCTGCTCCACCTCGTGCGTCGTTGGGCAGCACGAAACACCACTGCAGGAAGGTCTCCTGACCAAACTCGCACCACTCCGTCGCGGTCCTGCATCGCTGCTCGCATGGACGGCGATGCGCGAACAACGAGGGACAGGCAACTGGACCACTACTCCACTCGACCAAACGCCACTCGGCCAACCACCTCACTTTCCCCACACTCTCACTGACTGTCTCGTCCGAGGGCGAGAACTTGCCGCTCCCCAACACGTTTTTCCTCTGCTTCTAAACCAGAGGAGAAATGACCTTCCCTTCACCTCAAACGATTTACTACACATGCCACCATCTCGACTTGGCGAATTGGTCGCGTCGACGAGGCTATCCACTTCGGCGTGTTCTGCTCCTCCCCACATTCCTTCCACATCCTCGCAAATCAACGTCTGCCACGGTGTAGCGGGCACGTGCGAGGCGACCACGACTGGCACACCTTCAAGCCTCTTCACACAACACTCCGCCTTCCTCCCTCTCCGTCACTCCTCCCCTCCCAACGCCATTTGCGGACAACTGCAAGGCAGGACAGTTGTGGCCAGCAGGCCAGTCCACTCCTCACCCTCGCACGCACCCACACCAGGTAGCACAGGTCGCACGTGGCCGTGGAGAGGCTGACCGAAGACCACTCTCTCCCGCCTCCTACCTCACGCGACCGACTCGGGTGCGCGGTCTCGGCAACCGCCTTCAATTGCCTCACGCAATGCCTCCCTGCTTATTCCTTACTCCCACCACCGCTACACTTGCCTCACTTGACAGGGGAAGAGCGCTGCGCTGGTCGCAATTTCGGCCAGTTGACAGGCGACTGCGGTTGATTGGGGAGAGGCAAACGAGTGCACAAAATCCTGCGTCACGTGTGCGGAGGGGAAGCGGAAATGGTGGAGATGGAGGATTACATTTTGGGGGTTGGTCATCATGGCCTTGTCTTCAACCTACGTGCTGCCCACCTACCTACGCGCGATCGCACTGCGTCCCTTCACGTGTGTCGGAGGCGATAGGAGTCCGCATCGCCCACCAGTCCCTCCACCTGATGCGTCACTTCCATCGCCTCTGCCTGTGCCTCTGCCTCCGCCGCCTTCTCCTCCTCAGCTAAGGATTGGAGCATCGCGCGCGCACGGACCACATCCAGAGACATCGCTTTGCCCATTGACAAAAGGGGAGAGTCGATGGTCCTGTGATGACAGACAGAGAAATGAGTTGATGGGTAAAGGATGCTCCAATTTGACGTGAATCGCCTTCCACCCGGGCGAGTTTCTGCTACCGCAAACCACTGACTGCGGATAGACTGGAATTTGGCACGCACTCAGATGTAACTCTCAGCGTCAATAGTTTGCGAAATATAAGAAGGCGACAATTGGCCTCTCCCAACGTTCCCCACACAAGCGCCGCATACCTCCGACATACTCTCTGCACAGCCACGATGGTTGAGAGTGTTATTCAACTGACTCTCTGGTTCTTCTCACACCCACACCCGCGGCGGCGAACTGAAGCCCCAGCAACGTCGCCACAGCCACGGATGCCTTCGCCCATCGCGCGTTGCATAAGGCCGACCAAACGGAGGCTGACGCTCCCCCACTACACCTACTGCCCCAACAGACACGTCTCCACTCGGCGCGAGACGAGAGGCAGCTTTTGCCGCTCCTCCGTAATGCCGTCGTTGGCCTGACAAAATACTCGTCACACGATCAAAGCGCCAGCTACTTCCGTCTGTTTGGGGCCTCTCCTGACGAAACCACTCTGACAACGCTTTCCTTGTCTTTTGCAGCCACCTGGTGCCTCCGCGTATGCTCTACACTCGCTGTTTCACGTCCAGCCTCGTGGACACGCGATGGTTGGCTAAGGCGAAGGATCCTCCAGTTCGACTTTCATCATTTGTCTCAGCCGATGTGTTAATTTCCCCCTTTCAGTGTGTCGAATGCCAGGGTGGCTGAGGGAAATCGCAATGCAGGTGAAGCAGTTGCCGCCCTCTTCCTTCTCCATTGTTGTGTGGGCATGTAAATCATCTGGAAAATTCTTCTAATGGCGAAACACCTCATTTGTCATCTGCCCCCGCAGAAGGCAACCACTTAGTCCGCAGCAAGATGATGATCGCATATACAAGACCGCCGAACCCCTCAGCGGAGGAGCACCGGCTTGAAGTAGCCTTTTCGAATGCGGCAAACACACCTCCTTCTGCTTGTCCAGTTGTCTTCAGCCTAAAATCTAGTCAGAACAACTCGGCCGAAATTGTTCCTGTCTATTTTTTATTTTTTTCTTGGAGAATCGTTCGCGTCTCCCGAATAGTTTCCCATCCCGCTATCAACTACCCACACTTCATGGGAGGTGAATAAAATCCGTAGGGAGGCATTTTGTAGGATGTATAGCTGCCTCCGAGTGTACATCCCGTCTCCACAGCATTTCCGTTTGGCGTCAGGTTACTCTTTCCGACCTTTAATTTCTTCCTTACCGTTACCCGTAGAAGGTCGTACTCGGCGAGTGAAGGGCCACCGAGTCTGCGGGCGGCAGGCGGTGTCCACCACCGGCGTCAATTTGATGCTCTGCTTCGTGATCGTTTTCGATGTCATTTCCATCGCGAAAGATGCACCACTTGACGTCTCCATCTGCCATTTCGATGGGAAAGACGTAGCATAGGTCGCTTCTCTGCGCCTACAACGACGAGGGTGGCCCCCCTTCAATGTCCACCTTCAATACCTCTTCACCCTGGACAGAAACATAAATATATTTACGGTTTCGTCTGGAGCCCGTACAATAGAGTTCACTCTACTTATATTGCACCCCTTCACCGGAGTTTTGCGCAGAATTTACTTCCCTCGTTGGTGCTCTTACTCACCGACGGTGTCAGTGGAATAATTAAATAATCTCCTCAATCCAAGTAGAGGAAGGAAAGCAAGAAAGAAGAAAGGAGTTTAGAAAGTGGCCAGTCGATTGGCCTCATCAGAGCTCGATTTAACCGAGGAAAGTGTAGTAAACGTTCCTTCCCTTTATTCAGGCGCTACCTTTCTGCTTAATCCTGTTGTTCTAACTATGTAGACGCTAATATTCACGCCTACTACGAGAGAGACCTTCATTTTTGGGTATACAAGATCACTACGGAATCCGTAATAATTTTTAGTAGGGAAGAAGATGACAGTGGAAGGCGACACTGTCTGGGTTAAGTTGTCTCGCGCATGCGTTTCCACACCGAAAAGGCGGTTTTGCGTCTATGGGAGCATCAGTCTACTTTGGATGCATTCGACCAAGCCCTGTCATTTTTGACGACCTGTGTCCTGTGGGAGCTGCAATCACATGTAATTCGCCTTTATGGATGATGTGTGGACACGGAAAATGTAATCTATCGTCTGTCGAGGGGTTTGATGATATTCGGTGCGATCGAGGGACGAGGAGAGGCAATGGAAAAAAAGGGACCAGGAGTGATGGGTGCTTCATGATGCCAGTGGCGACTCGGACACAACGCCTCCGTCTGCTTCATCTATTGCGCAGGCTAAAACAGGCTAAAGATGTCGGGAGTGGCACCTTTTGGGCCTCCATGGAAGCCTTTAACTTGGATCGCAAGAGAAATCGACTACTTGGCCTGATGGCCAGTCCGACGGGCACTGTGACAAGCTGCTTCCTCTCCTTTTAGACACATGTGCCAGAAGGTGGATTGAGGGCCTCTCAGCACTTACAGAACGGATGAGTTCGGAGTTGAATCTGTCAAGGAAACGAAATGTAAGATTGGATGTGGAACTCATCGCCGTCCAACTGGGCCTCTAGTCGGCAAATTGTCTTCCATTTAAGCGCGATGCTCTCTCGGTTCAGTCCGCCACGGCGAGGAGGGGGGGGGGGGATTAGCAGGCGCATATCTTAACACTGCGGACGACGTCAATGCCTCCGAAAACTCAGTTTAAGGGAGGAGCAGCGCACACTGTGACGCTACGATAATGTGGAGGACGTCGAGGAAGTCGCAACACATTTTGCCGTCATATCATAACGAGAACTGTTTTGATTTTGCATGGACAGAGATTGTCACAGAGCCGTTCTTAGAGCTTTCTTCCGTCAGCGGATATCTCGACACCGTCAGCCTCTGTCCCTTTCACGTCAGCGACGTTAGAGACAAGAACAGCCAATGAAACTTCCTCTGCATATATTGGTTTACTCTGACCCTCATGCCTCACCTCTATAATGTTTCATCTCTACGACAGGTGGACTCCGCTGCACGACGAATCCACCCATGACTCACCGCAAGGTCCGCAGTGTAAACCCACCCAGTTCGCCAGTGGGGCGAACGGATAACTTCGCCCCAGAGAGGGTGGTAGACCATGTGCTGACGCCTCAAAGCCTATCATGCGTCCTTGTGATGCGCCTGATTACCTCCTCACCGCTTGTAAAACGAGTATTAGTGCAGGGCGTCTATTTTTGGCCGGGCAGAAGGCCTCGCGGTCATGAGGCAAGTGCAACGGGCGGAGATCAAACGGCTTCTCTTCCAGTTAACTGGAAATCTAATTAAATGCCTGTCCGCGCTACCACCATCGCTTGGGGTGGTCCTTTGTGTGTTGGGACAGGCGAGTGACGCGTCCCCTCCTCAAAAGTCCTCTCTCGGGGACCACAATTACTCTCCACCAAAAGTGCACTCCGACCACATTAACGGGAACTTTGATGGGGAAATTAGACGTCTTAAGGCCTTGAAGTGGAACAGTTTAATAGCCTCTACTCCATTGACCTTCAAATAAGTAATTTTACGATAAGAAAGAAGTTCTTTCAGCGACCTACGTAGGTTGTTGCCGTTTTAAACATGACTATGGCAACCGGGATGGCTTCAATTCCTCTCTTAGGCTGTGTGGAAGTAGAAAAACTGGGGCAAGATTGAATGCCTCCCGAAGTCCAGCGGGACGAGGAGCGCCGCCTTCCAAGGTGAGTGTCAGACGAATGGCGGTGTCCAGAAGACTGACAAACTTCCACAATAGTCGTCCATACAATTTAACTGCACTCCTTCGTGAAGCGCCTACGAGGCAAATCCGGTTGTTGGTGGATATTCTCACAGTAAGTTGAGAGGAGCACTGACGACTTTTAGCATTATGAGACCATTTACAAGGCAGTGGGGAAAGAATTTGGCGTTTAAAGTGCAGAAGCAGAAGGTGGGACCGGGAAAGCGGGCGAACAATAGTGACAACGCAAGAAAACGTCTATGTAGTCATAATTAAACAGGATAAGCCAAGTTCATCTCATTTGTGGCGCTATTTACCAAGTAACCTTGAGAAGTACTAGAACTCTCGAGGCGAAGGAGGATCATGAAAGTCCTTTACACGGATGTAAGTGGCCATTTGAGGACGCAGCGCCACCCGCCCTCCCCTTCTCCTCCTCCCCCGGACCTGCGCAGTTTTAATTCGAGTTTTGCAGTTGGAATTTGGCCAGGACAGTTGCCACTCGTACCTGCGCTTGGTGGGCAGCTTCGCCATCCCGTCCACGAGGCGAGGCTCACGAAAGCCGGTGGGCACACGTCTCTCGCTACCGACCCGTAAGCTGAATGTGTCCCCATCTGCTCTGAGAAGCCTCCTACCCCTGTTCCAGCACACGGTGGCAGTTCGCATGTAGCAGAGTTGAATTTCGTTTGCTAGTAGACAGTTACACAACTGGGTTGGCTAGGAGAAGGTTTAAAATCCCCCTGGAACACATTTTGTGTGTGGCGAATGGCATGACGGTTGCGAAGAGTCTGTCGGCTGGGGCAATTGGGTATGGAAGACGGGAGACGAAGCGTCTGGTGCGGAACTAACGACGGGAATTGCGACGTGGCAATGGTTGATGGGCGGTGACGGATGTAAAGTGTGAGGAGCCAAAGTCAATGTGAATGGCCCGATTTTTAGCCTTTAAGGATGGCTCAGGGGCGGAGGAGGGAGGAAGATTCCAGAGCGCTCGTGGGACAGTGACTCAGCGTCTTGTGGTGTTGGAGATGGAAAAAGATGCGGACGTGAAGGATGACCCAGAAAATATTGTGGCGGTGGGCAAAACGCTTGGCCGAAGCCTGTTCAGCGAGGTGTTGGGAGCAAAGTGGTGTGGCTCCCTCCTGCGCCTGTTCCAAGGGAGGAACGTGTAGCTGCCTGCGTATGGCGGTTTGGGGTAGGAGGAGGCGGAAGATAAGGAAAACGAAAGATAAAATGGGAGGTGGCGATCTGTCCTGAGTGCTCACTTTATGCTTTCCTGTGACTCGCAGTGGGGAAATGGTGCTGGGGTAAGGCTGGAGAATGTCTCCCTCTCCTCGAGATGACCGTCTTCGTAGCATCTACAACCTCTAGCTAGCGTGGCGGCGAGATGCGAATAAACGAAGGGGCATCACGTCAGAGAGTGGCCCCCAACAGGAAGGAGCCACTTTATCCCCGCAATTGGACAGACTGCAGTAGAAAAGCATTCAGCCTTAGCCAACCATCGCGTGTCCACGAGGCTGGACGTGAAACAGCGAGTGTAGAGCATACGCGGAGGCACCAGGTGGCTGCAAAAGACAAGGAAAGCGTTGTCAGAGTGGTTTCGTCAGGTGAGGCCCCAAACAGACGGAAGTAGCTGGCGCTTTGATCGCGTGACAGAGTATTTGTCAGGCAGCAACGACGGCATTACGGAGGAGCGGCAAAGCTGCCTCCTCGTCTCGCGCCGAGTGGAGACGTGTCTGTTGGGGCAGTAGGTGTAGTGGGGGAGCGTCAGCCTCCGTTTGGTCGGCCTTATGCAACGCGCGATGGGCGAAGGCATCCGTGGCTGTGGCGACGTTGCTGGGTTTTGTGTGAGAAGAACCTTCTTGATATGTGCAGAGAGTCGCGACGTTGTGAGAACATTGCAATTGAATATTTCGCAAACTATTGAGAGAGTTATCATCTGAGTGCGTGCCCAAATTCAGTCTATCCGCAGTCAGTGGTTTGCGGTAGCCCAGAAAACTCGCCCGGGTGGAAGGCGATTCACGTCAAATTGGAGCATCCTTTACCCATCAACTCATTTCTCTGTCTGTCATCACAGGACCATCGACTTTGCCCTTTTGTCAATGGGCAAAGCGATGTCTCTGGATGTGGTCCGTGCGCGCGCGATGCTCCAATCCTTAGCTGAGGAGGAGAAGGCGGCGGAGGCAGAACAGGCAGAGGCAGAGGCAGAGGGCAGAGGCGATGGAAGTGACGCATCAGGTGGAGGGACTGGTGGGCGATGCGGACTCCTATCGCCTCCGACACACGTGAAGGGACGCAGTGCGATCGCGCGTAGGTAGGTGGGCAGCACGTAGGTTGAAGACAAGGCAATGATGACCAACCCCCAAAATGTAATCCTCCATCTCCACCATTTCCGCTTCCCCTCCGCACACGTGACGCAGGATTTTGTGCACTCGTTTGCCTCTCCCCAATCAACCGCAGTCGCCTGTCAACTGGCCGAAATTGCGACCAGCGCAGCGCTCTTCCCCTGTCAAGTGAGGCAAGTGTAGCGGTGTTGGGAGTAAGGAATAAGCAGGGAGGCATTGCGTGAGGCAATGGAAGGCGGTTGCCGAGACCGCGCACCCGAGTCGGTCGCGTGAGGTAGGAGGCGGGAGAGAGTGGTCTTCGGTCAGCCTCTCCACGGCCACGTGCGACCTGTGCTACCTGGTGTGGGTGCGTGCGAGGGTGAGGAGTGGACTGGCCTGCTGGCCACAACTGTCCTGCCTTGCAGTTGTCCGCAAATGGCGTTGGGAGGGGAGGAGTGACGGAGAGAGGGAAGGAAGGCGGAGTGTTGTGTGAAGAGGGCTTGAAGGTGTGGCCAGTCGTTGGTCGCCTCGACTCACGTGCCCGCTACACCGTGGAGTGGCACAGACGTAGACGGCGTGATTTGCGAGGATGTGGGAAGGAAGGGGGGTGGGGGTGGGGTGGGGAGAGAAGAACACGCCGAAGTGGATAGCCTCGTTGACGCGAGCATTTTTCCGAGTCGAAGATGGTGGCATGAGGTGGGGAGACCGAAGGAGAGAAGGCGCTGTTGTAGGTAAATCGTTTGAGGTGAAGGGAAGGGCGTTTCTCCTCCGGTTTGGAGGAGATATCTGCACGACCCTTAGAGGGAGAGAATACGTGTTGGGAGTGGACAAGTTCTCGCCTCATGGACGAGACAGTCAGTGGAAGTGTGGCCGGAAGTGACGTGGTCGGGAGAGAGGCGTTTGGTGGAGTGGAGTAGTGGTCCAGTTGCCTGCACCCTCGTGGTTCGCGCATCGCCGTCCATCCGAGCAGCGATGCAGGACCGCGACGGAGTGGTGCGAGTTGGGTCATGAGACCTTCCTGCAGTGGTATTTCGTGCTGCGCAACGATGCACGACGTGGAGCAGAGCCTCGGTTGTAGCTGATTAGATGAGTTCGGAGCGCAGGCAGACGCGTTCAAGGTCAGAGACTGATTGCCAACTGTCCGCCACTGGGTTGCTGTTTGGTCGTTCGTCACTGGTGACTGCTGCTGCTCTTGTCTGCTGGTGGGAATGTCAAAGCGACCAATTTTGTCACCTTCCCTTTTACCCCGACTCCGGCCATCGTGAGACCAGGTGCGATATCGCAGAAAGAAGGTGGAAAAATCATCTCATTCACGAGCGCAGTTTAGTGAGAGGGGGTGAATTGCTAACCACCCGCGGTTCCCACTTCCTTGGAACAGCGTAGCGACCAGGTAGAGTTAAGGAGGCGTCTTGGCGCGAATCACGCGCTGGCGAAGCGGAAGACCACACTGCAGCAGCAGCAGCAACAACAATCTCTTGACTCGCCAGTGGAATGACAATGGTTGATTCGCCTACTCAAGGGCTCACCAAAATGCCATGGAGACCGAAAGGATGAACCCAAGCATCCAGCTCATTCATACACTTTCAAAGGACAAATTGAGGCGCCGAGGGTGGTGGAGACAGACGAAGGCAGCGTAGTTGGCCAAACGGCGTCCAGCATCCACCTCGACGAAGACTGACACACGCACACTTGCCGCGCTCTCCTCGGCACGTCACGCCGTGATCGCACAGCCTGGCAAAATCCGGCCTCTTCCTCGCACCGCCACGCCGCCTCCGCTCAGCCGGTAGCTGTTAGGTTCATACATAGACGCTTCCAGCCAAATGATTCACTTTCGGACGCCGAGGTTTCCAAACTACATTACCACGCAAACACGCAGTCTCGATGATGGAGCTGAGGAGGAAGAAAGGTGTGAACAAGAAGAGGGAGGAGAAGAATAAGAAGACAACGAAGAAGAGCGACAGTGTGTCATGTCCTCGAGCTGCCTTTCACGAAGGCATGCGGCGCTGCCTTCTGCGTGGCAGAAGAGAAAATCCGCCAAAACGCCAAGCCGCACTGCGTCGCTACTCACACGAGTAAGTAGCTTCTCCGTCACAGCGCACGTGAGGCGACGCAGCTTGCTGGCAAGCAGAAGCCCTCGTGGCTCTGCTCACCTCCGCTCCGATCCGATCCGCTCCGCCACAAACCCCGTGGCGCGTGGTGCGAGAGGTGAGGGGTGAGAGGTTGCACGTCGTGAGGAGATGTCCGCACTGCTGGCATGTCGCCTCGTCTCCTCGTCTCCTCGCCTCCTTGTCGCCTGATCGCCTCGTGGCCGGGAGCGTCTGCATGCCTGTCGCGGTGCCGTTGTGCAGAAGCAGAAGCAGAGTAGCTCCCGCCTCCACTCGAGTCCTCCCAACAATCCGACAGTGAGCTGTCACGGAGAAAAGCAACACTGCCAATGTCGACAAAGGAATTAGGATACCCGGTGAAGGTGCAGAGGCTTGGTGTGACGCCGTACTTCCACACACGAGACGCTCTCTCTTGAAGCCTTAGGGCGGAGTCTTACAAGTCGGCAAGACGTCCGTGCCACACCATCTTCTACTGCGTCGTATGAGCCCGCGGCAAGACAGCGCAGAGTCCTTCGCACAGACGACCGCGGTTACGTGAAATTGAGTGGAGTGTGACCTACCTCCTCTCTTCCCACATACTCTCAGTGCCCTCGTGGCACGTGGCTTGAAGAGGATGTCGTCACTCCACGGAATCGCTGTAACAGCAAAAGGAGTTCGTTCATCCCACACGAACACAGCTGCCCCACAAGGAGTCTTCTCGCCAGTCTACACTGTGGCCACTCAGACGACGTGCTTTTTCCACTCCATTCTCAGCCATCTTCTCTCGTCTCTGGCACACGCAGCGCCTCGCTTCGCCACCCCCTCACCCCCCACCCACCACCACCACCACCACCACCACCCTACCGCCCCCGAGAACAATCTCCTCCTGCTGACTTGAAGCAGTCTCCTCGCGCCACCGAGGAGACAGTCGTCCACACACATCCAACGAGATTTCACCCACAGTCGAGGACATTCCGCCTACTCCGTAGAACTGCGGCTTTCACTCTGACACGACGCCGAGCGAAAGAACACGCACGACTGATTAACCACCTCTATCCAAGTCGTGACACGTCTGACGCCACATCTCGACACAACACGCAGCGGGAGTGTAGGCGCCGGACAATTTGTCCTACCACTCAACTTCTCCTGCACGCTGTTCAGCACGCCACCCAGTAGTCACTCACCCTCCCTTCCGACTACCCATTTGCCCGTTTTCCTTCACTCCCTCACATGACCATCTCAACGCGCTCGCCACCGACGTGGCGCCACAACCCTCGACGCGTTTCCGCTCCACTGCCTCCTCCCACAAAGGCAACTTGGCTTGTCGTGCTCGTTGCTTGCTGAGCACCAGTCGCTGAGCAGCGCACTCGCGACAGCGCAATGTATTTAGACGTGTTGGAGAGCTGTGGCAGGTGGAATGGCGCGAAGAGATGCCAAGTGAAGAGAGGAGAAACATTGTGAGTACACAAAGGCGACGGTGCGAGACGAGATGAGTAACTCCGTGAAACGAAGTGAAGCTCTCAACTTTTGACCTCACCACGCTTAGCTGACAGGCGTTCATGCAGAAGTGGTGCGAGAAGAATTCTCCGTCCCACGAAGTCATGAGCGCAGTGGATGTCGTCACCAGTGCCAGCCTCCACCTGCCACGTTCATTGTCTCCCTCGTCCCTCCAGTCCGACTGTCGCCCCTTCCACGTCTGCTTCGCCGCCTCGTCAGCCTTCGCCCCTCGCCCCACCACGTCGTCCGTCGCTCGTGGCAACTGGTCCATCCCTTCTCTTCTCCTCGCCACAAAATTGGCCACTCAGCCTGCCATGAACTCTGGCAAATCGCCTCAACCAACTGCCTCCTCCCCTCCGATTGGTGTGGCCACATTCCCACGGGGTCATCCATTCGTCTGGTGTGTCAGCCGCATTTTCAACCGACTCCGTTGTTCCTCACAGAAGCATTCCCTTTGCCGTCTATTTGCTCCACACGACGCCTCTTCGCCTTCGTCAGCCCCCTCGCCACACTCGACTCTACCCACCTTGTCGTGTTCGCCCGCACACACGGTGGTTGGGAGCGCTTTGCGTGGATGACACTTGAGGCGTGTCGAAGTTGCGCAGTTAAAAAGCCTCTCCCTCGCCACTCTTTCGTCGTGGCGATGTGCATTCGCCATAGTGAGGAGGATGGACACTGAACCGCAAGCAAAGGAGAGACTGTGCAAAAAGCCGAACTGCCGCTGCCTCCCGCCCTCCTCCCAATCACGAGCCCCGCGGTGGTCTTGGGCCACGGTGCCGCAAGGCTGCGAGACCGGCCGAGGCCAGTTCCGTGTTAGCTCAGTGGCAGCCGAACGTGGACGAGGATGCAACGCGGCATCACTGTGACTGCTGCAACTCTCGACCTCAACACTCGCTCACGCGCTCTCAGACCTCCGCAGCCTCTGGGCACTTTTTCTTCCTCAACTTTCTTTCATTGCGATGTGCGCATTCTTTGACGAGCCGCAGCAGTTGGGGCAACATTTTAAGAGTCAGTTGCCGATGCGTTCACTTCGGGTACCTTTCTTTTGCCAACTCTACAGTTCGTTGGGATTTACTAAGCGTGGTCGCCTACTTCTCTTCCTTCACCAACATTCATCTAACCGACTCTTTAAACGATAAAGAAAGGGGAGAATGTTCTTTATTTTCTTTCTGGTAAATACAATTACAATTTGGTGCTGGAAAGACCTCACACATCTCTCACATCTGCGTAGGTGGCCAGATGTGGACGAGAGCGCATGTCGGACTGCGAGTCGGGGAAGAGGACAGTCGCGTGTAGCCTCATGCGTCGTGCTTCGGTCGCCAGCTCTTGCAAAGCACCGACATGACAATGAGGACGAAAAGCTGAAGGACGAGGAAAACTCAATTTCTTATTTGCATGGTACGCGGACTTAAGCCTGTTTCCATCGCCTCCACAGTGGGCTTGCCAAAATAAAAACAAAAGGGAGGATACAGAACTTTTCCTCACATTTCACTTGCCTGGAAGATTAGCAGGCCGCAGGACACCCCGATAAAGTAGTCCTTGTACGAGTCGACGAAATTAATAATCTTCGTCTTACACCCACTGACCGCCAGTTCCCGCGCTTCGGCCAGTTCGCATTTAGCGCCCTTCTCGCTTTCGAGCATTTGGCTAAAGTTTTTATTGCAACAAGCCGAGGGGTAGTATTGAGGTGCTGCAATGCAAAGTCGAGCGGTAAAGGGCAGCTTTTCATCTTCCACAGAAAGAATAGAGAGTAGCGAGGGAGAAGAGAGCGAGGAAATTGCTTAATTCTTACGGAGCAACTCGTCAAAGTCCTGGTATCCGTTGTAACCGCAGCAGAACACGTCTCCGGTCTGGACGGAGAGGGGGAAATTATTTCACGGGCTACGCATGCGAAGTCACGGCATTTTACATGGGCGACCAACTCACCGAGCCGATTGCGTTCCACATGACGACGGAGGCGTCGCTTAGTGCACCGCCCTTCCCATACTCCTTCAACGATTTATCCATCACATTGTCGAGGGTTTTCATCAACTAAAGGCACAATGGATGGTTGGCGAGACAAGGATGGCTTCCCATTGCCCCAACCGCTGGACATTAGAGGAAAAGGGAACGTACGTTTCCGCCAATGGCGAAGATGTAAATGATAAGTACCAACTCGACGATGCAGAGCAGGGCAACAAGGAAGATATACTGGAATGAAAATGGGGAGGAGGGCAGAAAGAAAGCTCGGGGATTTGGTCGCCTTTAGATCAAAGTAAGGCGGCAGTACAGCCACTCACAATCCCCGCTATGAAGCGGACTTTGCAGAAGAGAGAGATAACACCGAGGAGAGCGATGCCGGCGACGACGAAGCCGAGAATGATGAGGGTGACGGAGATGGTGGCTGGGAGGAGAAGTCAGTCGAACGACAAGGCGACGCGACGGGGGAATTTCCATGTTAAAGAGACACAATAATAAGGCTGTACCAATAGCCGACTTACATCCGTAGTGTTGGACTATTGTGACCATCTCCGCCGTCTGCGAGCCCAGCCACTGGGGGGCTATCTTTTGCAGCATGTCGGTAATAAAGGCGGAGTTGAACTTCAGTAGGCATCCGACCACACCAACGACGGTGAAGGCGATCTAAAATGGACAAATGGACCGAGGGGGTGCGACGGTGGCGTGAAACGGTGGTCCCCGCGTCCGCCGCCACCGACTTACGAAGAGGACAAGGTTGAGGAGAGCCAAGACTATGCGAATTGTTGTTGCCGCGCATCCCATTGTAATGTTGTTCTGGCAGAGCTAGAGAAAATGTTTCACGATTGGCGCGTACCAGCACACCAGCAGTTCACTCGCCTTCTGTGATGTTGAGGACTTTCGTGGCCTCAGTCGGTGCTTAAATAGAGGCCATCGACTAACCAGAGGCCGCTTTTAGTTCATTGGTGATAGGCCAATGATAGGTTGACAGGCTTAAAGTGAGAATCAGGCAACACCGCTGAAGCCCAATTAGCGTTGGTGTAGGCTGTAAATGGTGAAAGGTACACCTCACCCGTTTCATGGCTGAAACCGCGGCAAGTGTAGCTCTTTTGCCTTGGCTAAACGGTCAAACAGAAGCCACCCCAGGTCTGTCACAAGGGTCGGGGAGAGACAAGGACTGCCACACTTTAGCCTGACGGTCGATCTGCCGTGGTGATGTGCGTGCATCGGTGTGGTTTAAGCCTCGGCACGTTTTTCACCGCTTGATCTCCCGCGGACGGGGGAATTCATGGACAAGGATGGGGAAGGCTATTGTGGACGTCGTGGGGGTCAGACGACTTCGACGTTGGTCACAGAGGCCACGAGACCGGAGTAAAGCAGCGGGAACGGGGGAGGGGAGCAGCAGACAGTGAACAGGTGTCAAGTGCCATCAACTCGCGACAGAGTAAACGTCTCATTTCGAGCCACCGTAGCGACGAGTATCGCCGCCAATCAGCTTCACGCAGGTCTCGGGAGGACTCTCCACCGGTGCAGTGTGCGATCACCTCACCTAGGGGGGGGGGGGGGGGTACTTTATCTTTTGCCCCAGTTATCGCTATCGTCATTACTGTCAGTTCACGCTCCATCAGGTCGGTCAGCCAGCCTTGCCTCCAACGTCCACAAAACCGACGGTGGAAGGGCACAGCGTCCTCGCGACTACCACAGCCTTAGCTCAGTGCGGAAGGGAGAGATGGCGCCGACATGGAGGTATGGAGGAGGATATTTGAAGAGAGGCAAACGAACTAAGCAATCAAATGCTAAAAAGTTGATAGTGTGACTTTTCCCCCGCAAGAGCGAAAGCGAAAGTGTGAGAGATTTTTATATTCTCGCCACCGAAGAGCGCGGGGCAACCGCAGGGCCGGTCGGTGTCAGGCGTGCTTATAGGCTACCGCGGAGCCGGACAGACGTCGATGAGATGGGTGATGGTCAGTCACGCTGAATTCGTGCGGAAGGAGGAAGGATTTTGACAGTTCACGTCCAAGTGCACCGTCTCGATGAGCGTGTCACTAGCAGGAAGCGTAAAGTGATGCGGTGACGGGAGAGGCGACATCGAAGTCGAGATTTGAAGGGGCGAGGATGACGAAACTGACTTCATGGGGTTCCAACACGAATGAGTTTGCGTCGGTTGAATGCGACAGTGCATCACCGTTGCTTCACTCCACTCGAGAGCAGGTCGGCCGGAGCGTCCGCCCCAGTGCCGCTCAGTCGAAGCTCACCGCACCGATAGCAGAAGGACAGAACGCCCCTGTAGTTACCACCGTCTCAGCTCAGTGCACAACCAAGGCAACCAAGGCAGAGGCAGAAGAAACCACTGGGACTCTCAGGCTACTTTTCGTTTTGTTTTGTTTTATTTTGACTTTTAATCCATTCTTCGCATAGTTCACACGAGGGTGACCTATTAAGGGCTGGTTGGGGGCGGACTGAGGCCAGCAGCTAAACACCACGTGACAGACCCCTCAACTCGGCTCCTCTGCGTACTACTCCGGGACGCGTTGCCCCGGCCCGACTTAGTGCACGGTGATATTCTGAAGATGTCGACCGAGCCGGTTCTGCCGCCGGGTGCGTGTCGGAAGTTCACGTCGAGACTAGATGTGCCCAGCCGGGTGAATTAGGGACGATTGAGGTGGAATAGAGGCCAAAAGCCACCTTTTTGGAGAGTGTGTGTAATAAAAAGTTGTTTATTGGCGCGTGGCCAGGTGGACAAACTTGATGAAGTTAGTTGGCTCCTACTTTATGATGTAGCTGGGAGGTACGGCGTGCGCAACTTCACTCGTCACCGTTTCTCCCGGCTGCCGACTGGGCGATTGCAGATTCTAAATAAGAATGTAAAGTGGAAAACTTTTTTATTCAAAACCATCAATAGCGTCACTAAAATTGCACCAATTGATGAGTTTCAGGTGGAACCCCGCAGTAAATTGGGATCCGTGGACGCGAGGCCAGGGCTATGCGGTGGCGGTGGCAACGCACTCCAACACGGAGCCAAGAATTTTTGTCGACTTGCGGAAGAAGTGTCGTGGTGGACAGCAACACCCTTACAATTTGCCACTTCTGGCCGCTTTGCTCGAATTGGACCGTTCAGTTAGGCGAGTTTGCGAAAGAACAAGGAAAGTTCAGAATGCACAATTCCTTTTTATAATCCTACCATACTGGCAGAATAGTCTGTTTTGGTAAAGCTCGGCTTAAGATGTCGTCTGGGACGCTTAGTCTTGTATCACCAACCACGACCTCTTCAGATATAATTTATTCTCAACCGTCAACTTTTCGTCACCGGAACGTGGTCTTCTCGGCAGGGGATCAACTCCGTCGCGTTTCAAATGTTCCTAATGTTTTGTATCAAATGAATTTCCTTCAACTGATTAGGCATCTTCCTTTTTTACTCTACTTTTTACTGCGAGCATGTGAGAGGTGCGTTGAGCCTCCCTGCACTACCACGTGTTGTGCTCTGACAATCTGACACAAGACGGTCGAGAGGACGCATGTCAAGCTTCTTTCACGACCACTACCGCACCGATACCACTTGTCCTTCCCACTTCCTCTTTTCTTCCTCACTTGACGGCTCGTTGACGCGAGAGACTTTCCTAGCCCACGTCCACTCCACAAAGGGGAGCTGCTGAGCTTGTGCAAAAGGTAGAGGGAGCCGTTTCCAGCTACCTGTTCACAATAGTCGAAGTGCTGGTTTAGCGGGCAAAAATATTTTTAAAAATCCGTCATCCTCACCTCGTCTGAGGTTTAAGACCGTGCCGTATCAGCTACTTCATGATGTTCTAACTTTATGCCTAGTTGAAATAATCGCAGCATCCAGCGCTCCCCGATGGGTTCGGGACATTGTCGGGTCCAAAGAGTCGAGTGGCGTGCTTTCACTCCTCCGCCACAAACACCGCCATCTCATCCGCCTTATTGAGGCGCTGTGCCACATGATTGCTGGAAAACACAGTGAGAACCGGCAAATCTTCCCCTTCTTAGTGCTTCACGAAGACTGACACCAACCCTTGTTCCCCTCAGTTGAATGGAAACTTGCAAAACGAGGAAAAAACTATGGTTCAGGACGCACACTTCCAGACCTCTTGAAACACCAAGGAAACATCGTAAGTTCGACTTCGAGTACTGGCTGCAGAAGAACCTGCCATGGTCGCCAAACTGATGTGGATCGTGTCGGCTTCGACTGGGCGAACGGTCAAGTCGTGTAGCATTTTCTACTGAAATGTCATTAGAACGAGGCCTTGCAAACCACTTTTAACGATGTTGCTCTTTCTTCTCGACCTCATTTTTCAGCTGGTGCAGCCAAATTCCTTCCAGCTTGCGAGATAATACAATAAAGTAAGCTTAAACAAGTGGCCACCATTTTCTCCGATTTTAAGTCGGAATAAAAACAAAAGTATAAAACTCGGCCGTTACAAATTTATGTTAAGTGATCATTTGAGCGCATTGACGGAACATGTGGTTTAAAATCCGCAATCGCAAAGTTGCCAACCCAACGGCTTCCACCTGTTTAACACCGAGGCTCCAAACGAAAACTTCGAAGGGTGTCGGTTGGCCCGACAACCCCCCAGGGAAGGCATCTTCTCGTAATAACGCCGACCAAAGGCATGTGAGGACACGAGCTGAAGAGGTAGGAGGCACCCGAAGTGGACGCATCGGCAACTGACTCTTAAAATGTTGCCCCAACTGCTGCGGCTCGTCAAAGAATGCGCACATCGCAATGAAAGAAAGTTGAGGAAGAAAAAGTGCCCAGAGGCTGCGGAGGTCTGAGAGCGCGTGAGCGAGTGTTGAGGTCGAGAGTTGCAGCAGTCACAGTGATGCCGCGTTGCATCCTCGTCCACGTTCGGCTGCCACTGAGCTAACACGGAACTGGCCTCGGCCGGTCTCGCAGCCTTGCGGCACCGTGGCCCAAGACCACCGCGGGGCTCGTGATTGGGAGGAGGGCGGGAGGCAGCGGCCAGTTCCGGCTTTTGCACAGTCTCTCCTTTTGCTTGCGTTCAGTGTCATCCTCCTCACTATGGCGAATGCACATCGCCACGACGAAAGAGGTGCGTGGCGAGGAGAGGCTTTTTAACTGCGCAACTTCGACACGCCTCAAGTGTCATCCACGCAAAGCGCTCCCAACCCACCTGTGTGCGGGCGAACACGACAAGGTGGGTAGCAGTCGAGTGTGGCGAGGGGGCTGACGAAGGCGAAGAGGCGTCGTGTGGAGCAAATAGACGACAAAGGGAATGCTTCTGTGAGGAACAACGGAGTCGGTTGAAAATGCGGCTGACACACCAGACGAATGGATGACCCCGTGGGAATGTGGCCACACCAATCGGAGGGGAGGAGGCAGTTGGTTGAGGCGATTTGCCAGAGTTCATGGCAGGCTGAGTGGCCAATTTTGTGGCGAGGAGAAGAGAAGGGATGGACCAGTTGCCACGAGCGACGGACGACGTGGTGGGGCGAGGGGCGAAGGCTGACGAGGCGGCGAAGCAGACGTGGAAGGGGCGACAGTCGGACCGGAGGGACGAGGGAGACAATGGACGTGGCAGGTGGAGGCTGGCACTGGTGACGACATCCACTGCGCTCATGACTTCGTGGGACGGAGAATTCTTCTCGCACCACTTCTGCATGAACGCCTGTCAGCTAAGCGTGGTGAGGTCAAAAGTTGAGAGCTTCACTTCGTTTCACAGAGCCACTCATCTCGTCTCGCACCGTCGCCTTTGTGTACTCACAATGTTTCTCCTCTCTTCACTTGGCATCTCTTCGCGCCATTCCACCTGCCACAGCTCTCCAACACGTCTAAAGACATTGCGCTGTCGCGAGTGCGCTGCTCAGCGACTGGTGCTCAGCAAGCAACGAGCACGACAAGCCAAGTTGCCTTTGTGGGAGGAGGCAGTGGAGCGGAAACGCGTCGAGGGTTGTGGCGCCACGTCGGTGGCGAGCGCGTTGAGATGGTCATGTGAGGGAGTGAAGGCAAACGGGCAAATGGGTAGTCGGAAGGGAGGGTGAGTGACTACTGGGTGGCGTGCTGAACAGCGTGCAGGAGAAGTTGAGTGGTAGGACAAATTGTCCGGCGCCTACACTCCGCTGCGTGTTGTGTCGAGATGTGGCGTCAGACGTGTCACGACTTGGATAGAGGTGGTTAATCAGTCGTGCGTGTTCTTTCGCTCGGCGTCGTGTCAGAGTGAAAGCCGCAGTTCTACGGAGTAGGCGGAATGTCGTCGACTGTGGGTGAAATCTCGTTGGATGTGTGTGGACGACTGTCTCCTCGGTGGCGCGAGGAGACTGCTTCAAGTCAGCAGGAGGAGATTGTTCTCGGGGCGGTGGGGTGGTGGTGTGGTGGTGGTGTGGTGGGGGGTGAGGGGTGGCGAAGCGAGGCGCTGCGTGTGCCAGAGACGAGAGAAGATGGCTGAGAATGGAGTGGAAAAAGCACGTCGTCTGAGTGGCCACAGTGTAGACTGGCGAGAAGACTCCTTGTGGGGCAGCTGTGTTCGTGTGGGATGAACGAACTCCTTTTGCTGTTACAGCGATTCCGTGGAGTGACGACATCCTCTTCAAGCCACGTGCCACGAGGGCACTGAGAGTATGTGGGAAGAGAGGAGGTAGGTCACACTCCACTCAATTTCACGTAACCGCGGTCGTCTGTGCGAAGGACTCTGCGCTGTCTTGCCGCGGGCTCATACGACGCAGTAGAAGATGGTGTGGCACGGACGTCTTGCCGACTTGTAAGACTCCGCCCTAAGGCTTCAAGAGAGAGCGTCTCGTGTGTGGAAGTACGGCGTCACACCAAGCCTCTGCACCTTCACCGAGCATCATAATTCCTTTGTCGACATTGGCAGCGTTGCTTTTCTCCGTGACAGCTCACTGTCGGATTGTTGGGAGGACTCGAGTGGATGCGGGAGCTACTCTGCTTCTGCTTCTGCTTCTGCTTCTGCTTCTGCTTCTGCACAACGGCACCGCGACAGGCATGCAGACGCTCCCGGCCACGAGGCGATCAGGCGACAAGGAGGCGAGGAGACGAGGAGACAAGGCGACATGCCAGCAGTGCGGACATCTCCTCACGACGCAACCTCTCACCCCTCACCTCTCGCACCACGCGCCACGGGGTTTGTGGCGGAGCGAAGCGGAGCGGAGGTGAGCAGAGCCACGAGGGCTTCTGCTTGCCAGCAAGCTGCGTCGCCTCACGTGCGCTGTGACGGAGAAGCTACTTACTCGTGTGAGTAGCGACGCAGTGCGGCTTGGCGTTTTGGCGGATTTTCTCTTCTGCCACGCAGAAGGCAGCGCCGCATGCCTTCGTGAAAGGCAGCTCGAGGACATGACACACTGTCGCTCTTCTTCCGTTGTCTTCTTATTCTTCTCCTCCCTCTTCTTGTTCACACCTTTCTTCCTCCTCAGCTCCATCATCGAGACTGCGTGTTTGCGTGGTAATGTAGTTTGTAAACCTCGACGTCCGAAAGTGAAGCATTTGGCTGGAAGCGTCTATGCATGAACCTAACAGCTACCGGCTGAGCAGAGGCGGCGTGGCGGTGCGAGGAAGAGGCTGGATTTTGCCAGGCTGTGCGATCACGGCGTGACGTGCCGAGGAGAGCGAGGCAAGTGTGCGTGTGTCAGTCTTCGTCGAGGTGGATGCTGGACGCCGTTTGGCCAACTACGCTGCCTTCGTCTGTCTCCACCACCCTCGGCGCCTCAATTTGTCCTTTGAAAGTGTATGAATGAGCTGGATGCTTGGGTTCATCCTTTCGGTCTCCATGGCATTTTGGTGAGCCCTTGAGTAGGCGAATCAACCATTGTCATTCCACTGGCGAGTCAAGAAATTGTTGTTGCTGCTGTTGCAGTGTGGTCTTCCGCTTCGCCAGCGCGTGATTCGCGCCAAGACGCCTCCTTAACTCTACCTGGTCGCTACGCTGTTCCAAGGAAGTGGGAACCGCGGGTGGTTAGCAATTCACCCACTCTCACCAAACTGCGCTCGTGAATGAGATGATTTTTCTACCTTACGAAGGGAAACCAGCCCACAACTCAGAGGTCACTGTCCCTTGTCACACACGCGAGGGAATCACCGACTCTGCTGATCCGATGCCTCCCCATGCGGGTCACAATCCAGTTGAACAGCGTGCAGCGTGTCACCGGACACTGTGCAAGTGGACAAGGACGCAGACCACGTCGACTGGCTCATGGTGAGGGTAGACCATCGACGAGGCTCCAAGTGGTGGCGTCGTTACGTTTGGCAAAGCAACGGCGTGGACGCGATGAACAAATGAATCGCTGGGTAAAGAGACACCACACCCAATTCACTGAGTGGAAATTTTGCCTGTCAGACGAGGTTGAAGGAAGGGGAGTCGTCTACTCGCCTTCTACTCCCCTCGAAACCCCGCTTTCCTGTACGTTTTGCGCTCTAACATACCGCGAAAAGGCTTTACAGCCTCTTCCCCCTTCTCATTCGAAGAAAAGGGACTTTGACGAATGTTTTGGCAGGCAAAAGAGTAACCTGTCAAGTCATCCGTCAAGAAGGATGACTTTGGCAGCTTAGCGCAAATGGTTGGTGAATAAATGGAAGAATCTTAATAACAAGAATTGTAGCTTTTCTCCACAAGTGGGTAGAAATCGCTTTGCCTCAAGTGTCACTTCAATTACGTGGAGTTAGCTGATCACCCGCCTTCACACGGGCTGTGAATTTCCCTTGCAGGAGAGATGCAGAATAGGCCATCGCGTCACGTCGAAGGCCACGCCGTCCCGCTCTGCTGCTCCTTTAATTCCAACAAAACCGTGTATTTTGACTTGTGGCCTCACGCTCCCCACTCCGCCCTTCGCCCTCCAAGTCAAGGCTGTGGAGGCAGGAAGGACGATCTCGACAGGTGACCAGCGGTCTGGCTGCAGACGGACTACAGGTGATTTATTCCCACCGGGGAGGAGAATTTACTCTCAGGGGCCACGACTAGCTGCCGCACGTTCAACTTGTTCTACCGCAAACCGCGGTGGGAGGAGATCACAAGATTCGGTGCCCCAAGTTGGGCGGGACGGATTTCTCGGTCAATAACGATTGCACAGTACTTCGTCGCCTCGGGAGAGGATACATCGCGTCTCCACTTGCCTGCCTGAGAGTAGCAAGAAATGGATACACTCGATGGGTACACAATTGCGCTCTACTTTCACTTCTCTCCCCGTGACATCGGCGTATTTAAGGGGAGGTGCTAATTGAGGGCAGTCACAGAAACACGAGGTGACGGGTAAGACCCATTTACCCCAACTTGCCCCATTTCCTTGACCTTAAGGTAGTCAGAGTCCCCAAACTTCTCGCCTTTTGTGTCATGTATTGCGTCTGGACAACGTGATGGCTAATTCTTGTAAATACCCATTCAGTCGTGTAAGATTTTACCGTGTTGCGTTTGGAATTATGCCTGTCTGCAGGCCACCGGGTCACGGAAGAGAGCAAAAGCAGCCCTCATCCCCGTCGAGGAAAGTTAGAGGGTGACCGGTAGCCATGGCCACCCTACCGCCCGCATGCATGCCACTGAGGTAGACGTGATTGAGTTTCTAAGTTTTTTTCCCCATTTTTTTCTTTTTTTGGCGTCACCTACAATGCGAATGTTCCAATGGTGTGGGGAGGGAAACACACTCAGCGGTTACGTACAGTCGTGGTGACACTTCCGCCGTCTGTCACAGGACGAAGGTCATCGAGGCCGCACTGGCGCTGATGAAAGGCGCCATTCCCTCCAGTGCTTGCTATTACCGCGCAGAGTATTTAATATTCTCTGTTACATTATAAATAATCGGTCAAGTGGTAGGGCTTTTGCCACACCATAAATATTTCACGTAATCACCATAGCGACGACCTTGAGAGCGCGCGATGCGATTGGCTGAGAGTAGAAACACGGAAGCCCACGCCTTGAGATGGTATAGCAACCACAGAAATTTGCTTCATTAATGCAGTTGAGAGTTGGAGAAGTTGATGCCTTGTAGGTAAGCGATTTACTTAAAAATGCGTCCCTATCTCACCTTTGTGATGGGAAAAGTAAAATTAAACCTCCCTCTTTCCCTCCTTTATTTGGCGTATGTGTAATTTCTGAATGCATTAAGGCGAGGCGGAGTTTGTCACTCCACCTTCTCTTGCCTTCTGGGAATCTAAGCAAGTGAAGTCCGCCTCCTTCGCCACCCCCTGTTCGGTGGCTAAGACTCAGACGATGAGATTGGCGTGGGATACCGCCTTGGGTGAGCATGGTGAGAGAGGTGATAGTGGCAGAGCAGAACCACACAGTCACATGGGGGCGCTCAGAAGTGGTGGAACCTCGTCGCAGGAGCACCACTTCACCACGGAATTGCACACATTATGAAAATCATACGTCTCCGATAGGTCGACGCAGTTGAGCCTCAGGCCACTGGACTCACACCAGAGTGGAATGCACGAAGTCACCGGCCCCTATTTAACACCTCCTCCACGCTCTGTTTTCATTTCAAAGTTTTTTCTTCAACGGGTTCTAACGTGAGGCAACAGGTCATCATATTACGTGTCCATCCGCTCTTCTCTTCCGCCAATAGGAAAGATGCGCAGCCCCCTGCCAACGATTATACGCTTCGTAATTGGACTTCTCAACCTCCTCCTCGGGGTGAGTCTCCCCCCGCCGGACATGACGCAAAATGGCGACGACTATTAGGATAACTGAATTATTCTACGCCTCTTGCAGATAGCCTTCGTCGCCCTTGGCGTCGTCGGTGTTCTCCTTCTCACTAACAAGGACTTCTTGCAGAAATTCACCAACAACTTTTGTGACAACTTCCTCAACGGAGCCACCAAGGAGCAGGCCAATGAAATGGTTCAATTTGTCCTTAAAACTGATGGTACATTAAATTGTGGTTAACCACGGGGAAAAATAAGGGGAGGAAGAGGAGAACACACCCGTTAATGAGGCCGTGAGAATGTCTGTTCTGTATGAAAAAACATTAATCGGAAGGAGTGGAAAACCCCTTCCCATCCACCTGAGACTCATAAAACGAGGGTTTAAGGGTGAGGTGGTTAATTCCACTGCCCCGCCGCTTTTATTCGCCCCTGCACTCCCGGGGACAACGAAGCGGAAATGGCGGAGGCGTCGAACACCCCCCCAGGAGACGTCCTAGTCTAATCTGTCATCGGTGTTGATGAGGTTGACAACCGCCCTCTTTGTACTTCCTTCCAGTTCCTATCCCCACGATCTTCATCGCAGTCGGCTTCAGCATTGCAGTTCTCTGCGGGATCGGTTTCTTCTCCACCTGTTGTTCGTGCAACCAACTCCTGAAACTCGTGAGTCTCACTAAAATCTGGTTGAATAGCTAAAGAAATAGAGACATCTTGAGTGGTACATAGACTCCAACGGCTCTTCATTTTCGTGTTAGCAATTGTTATCAGACAATCCTCCTCTCCCCGTTCATGTGCTTATGTCACTTTTTTCTTTTTTTCCATTACAGTATGCCGCAATCATGACGGTTATTGTTATCGCACAAGTTATCGCAACCGGTGTCATCTTTGGAGTTCCCAATCTGGTGGGTGAAACCCGGAAGTTGTCGCCGTCAGACACAGGAAACTTGTGTGTGGCGAAAACTTGGTTGAAATCCGAGAGGGAAGGGGAACTCCACTTCGTCTCATTTGTATAGGCTCGAAGTTCTCACGGAAATGGGCATTCAAATTACGCATAGTTAATCTGGTTGAGGAGAAAAGTCGACTGTCGACTCGTGTGTGTGTAGAGACAACAAAGGGGGAGATGACCTTTTTCTCCAGAATTCCTGCTTAGCTCCAAGCCATTGAAATCAAGTAAGATAAGATACACCCGCGCTTTGCTTTCAAGGCGATAGTGAAGATGGTCATCGGACCCGTTGAGGGAGGTCTCCGATTACACACACTCGAACGGCTCCCAAACCAAGCGAAATGAGCTCATCCTTAGGCCCACGAGACCTGTAGCCTCTCACGCTTTGAGCCTTCACACGCAGCCTTACTCACCGGTCCTCTTTCCTTACACTCGTAGTACCGAAATGTGGTATTCCGCGGTCTGGAGAAGACCTTATCTTACTACAACCCGGACACGCCCGAGGGAAGGGGACCCGCCAGGCTATGGGATCTCATCATGGAGGTAAGACGCCATGGTTTATTCAACCAAAACAGTCACATGAGCTGCTGCCGGCAATTCTATTGCCGCTCGAGACGGATGACTAGCGGAAGGCGCCACTCCACGCTGACTTGCGTCATGGTAAAACAATTTCACCTATTAAGCACACACACCACGTGGATTCCCATGTCTCAGGAGGCAAAAAGGCTTCACAGGGGTACCGCATGGCTCACCGCATGAATTATTACCACTCAGTGGAATATCTTCGTAGGCGGTGACTTGGGTAAAGCCTGACGCAATCGCGTGAGTGTGACGGGACAAGATTACGACCACGCTGGCATAAACACAAATTATTTGTTCTGGTCTCGGGTGTTGGAGACGTCTTAACCACATTACGTTTCTCTCTCCCCCATTAGACGAAGGGCGATATGTGCTGTGGAATGACAGGCGCAGCCGACTTCGAGAAAACGCCATTCAACCCTAGTAAGTACAACAACCCCACACAACCGTGTTCACTTGACTGTCTACGTGCGTCGTAGATCACTAAAACAAGAAAATATTTGCATAAATATTTGCATAGATTGCCCCACAATTTGATTACTCCAGGCCGACCCCAATTTATTTCAATATTTTCTGCGTTTAAGGGCTTCTCAATTATACTAAAACTTTGCCTCACTGGAATTAAGGGTGTAAATTTGCCCCTCGGTAGCCCCAACTTGGACCTCTGCGTTCCTTGAAGATCTGCGAAATCTTTTAAAGCCTTTTTTTTTCTTCAGAGTGCCCAAGCATTTGTTGCAACACGATCGGCTCTTGCAATATTAAAAATGCAACACAAATGAATCCGCCGGTAAAAGGGTGCCGCGATAAGATTGCCGGCCTTGCTGACGACTATATGAAGAGGATTCTGGTCATTCTGCTCGTTGTGATTGCCACTCAGGTAATTTCGAACTCATTTTTCAACCTTGGAATACTATCATTAATTTTGGTAAAGCGAAACAGAATCTGCCCTTAGTTCTCTCTATTTTATCTGAAAAAGGAGCCACCAATGTATAGAGTTTTGTTATGAAAAGCGAGCTCCTTCCTATCACGGCTTAACGGTTTTACAGTAAGAATTATTTTCTCGTGCAGACTCTGCTTGTCTTTCTCACCTACGTGGCACTGAAGTACAAGACCGCCTCTCCAATCTGAAATTCTCGGTGTCTCAACAACAATCACAGCCCCCGAAACTTCGCCTTCGCTTTATTTCATAACTCCTTTATCTTTTGTGTAAACTATATGGCCAGATCCAAGAGCCCAATAATGTCTTTCGCTTAACGTGTCGAAGAAAAGCACTATTTGAGAGGAAAATGACGAAACAAAATAATGGTTCACCTGAGAGTTCTCACATCGCTGTAAGGGAGAGTGTGAACTCACGAGTTTTGCTGACTGCTTAAATCACCTGACTGGATGTGTGTGATGGTCTATTCCCCAGAAGTAATTAATTAAAAACAAAAGATTACAGCCATATTGCAATTCTACGGGCTTCACTAGAGATTTTAGATAGACGAGGAATTTCAAACATTTAGGCATTCTTACATTAACTTCGAATTCCACTTTCTTTCAAGCCAATTAAATTGGCTGTTGAATAGCTCGGAAACGGACAAATTGTGAGTGATCCACCGCCATAAACAGCCTCCTTCATCCTCTCCACATTTTTCAATCAGTATGTGCATCTTCTCTGCGCATGCTGAGTGCTTGGACAAACGTGTGTGATCTGAAGAGTTGACAGCTGCGAACATTGAAACGCGGATGTCAGCAGGCAGGTGGCGTGCAGATGGAGATGGACATTTTAGCGGGTGTTGTGAAACTCATTGAATAGAAATTCGCGTTTCACTTTAGTCAGTTGAGATCAACTTCCAGACATTCTCGTCAATCTTCTCTTTCAGTGGAGCCATTCAACTCCACACATTCTTTGAACATTCGCCGTATATTGTGGCAAAATTCGGAAGAGCTGTCAGGCAGACCTGATTCTTATAGAAAGCTTTTTGTTTTAGAGAGGAATAAACATTGTACCCATTTTTATTCAATAACAAACACTTCAGTTAGTTCATACAACGTCGTGCGGCACCAAATTCTTGGACCCAATTTCATTCCATGGCTTGAAGTATATACGTCCAAATAAAATAAACCCCTTGATTACACTTTAAGAAGTGGTGACATTAAGTAACACAAAATAAGGTGTGTCTAACAAACAAGCAAAAAGGCTGTTGTCAGAGATCTCTCTCTTGC
>QEYB01000330.1:0-20098 GCA_017562135.1 Dipylidium caninum | reverse complement strand
ACTCTCGTGTTTCGAGCTGACATTGTGCGTGTGACGAGAAAACATGCATCGTTTGATTCCATCGGTATGTAATTACTCGGCGGACGCTGGCATCTGGAGGGGTACATGAAAGTTAGGCACTTACCCCAGTGAGCACTCGTAGCAAGCATAGATTTGTCGCGCGCTTTTGTCACATATCCAGCCGGGAGCATGCGAAGACGTTTAAGTGGAGTTGAGAGGCCCGAGTAGATAGCTGTCACGAAGATGAAACTTTATGCAGACGTCTGCCTTCCCGACTGGTCTCTTTCCATTCATTCCCCACTTATATAGGTTGCTGAGAAAGCCTGTATGCAGGTTCAGCTGGGTCAGCAGGTGGTATATGCTGGTGTTGAGTTCACGTTCGGTGTTGTCTTAGCCTATAGAATGACAGCGGAAGACTAATTGATGGACCCAAAAAAAGTCTGGCCCCCCCTCACTACCTTTGAAAATTCCTTAACATCATCACCCAATTTCTGGGCCTTGTTTCAGCGTGTGACTGGTTCCTTTAAAATAAAGGGGAGCGCGAACTCAACTGAGCTCCACTAGGGCGTCACTGCAGTTTGACGCAATAGGAAAATGAGCAGTCTGTTATATATCACTCAAAAATTTTTTTATCTTTCCCCACATTAGTTAAGGAACTCATTTTTCTTATATGTTATCTTGTTGCTATCAGCGCTTGACATAAAATTTCTGTCGCCAGTTTTCATTGTTTGACGGGCCACTTTGCATTCACCGGCCATGACTAACAGATCTGTGCACCGACGTTTCAGAAAAGGAGGGCATTTTACGATCTCCTCCAAAAACACCTGAGGAATTACTTTTCGTGTCTAAAAAATGGCATTTAACTCGAATGGATTTAAGCTTAAAGTGATGGAATGGCGGTTGGTAAAAGGATTTCGCACCTAATGTGGATTAACACGTTCCTACTCCTACTCACCTTCTCCTTATCTGCCCATTCATCTATTTGCTCTTTCCCTTTCTCGGGGCGTTAAACTCCGTACCCTTCGCTGCCGTTTCTACTAGTCACCTCCCCTATGACCATCTTTGACCGTTGTTTGTTGCGTGGCCAACGTCACTGCAAATGCAACTTTGGCCAATGAGCTCATGTTGGGACAAAAATTACATGCTCTGCCAGTCACATTCAATCCAATTTCAATCACACTTCTCAGGAATGCTATTTGTCTCGAGTTTCAAAGCGTGAGCCTTATGCATTCTCACCGGCTTGAATTTACCTTCCTCTCTAGGGTGGAGGAAATTGGCTCGTGATATGTGTGGTGGAAGGGAAAGTTATACTTTGTGTTGCCGCAAGAAATTGATCACAGCGAAAATGGCGTCTGATGCACGCTTTTTTGGTGATCCTTGTTGTAAACGCCGAGACGAAAGCTGATGACAGCCTTTTATCTCACCGCAACTTAAAGGGTGAAAAGAGAGACAGAGTTAGTAATGGGCATATTTCATTGCAAGTCTGGTATAGGTGGAGACGCCCCAGAAGTACTCGAGTTTGGACTTGAAAATTCATCATTTAGATTTGAGAAGAAAGTGACGAAGAAAGACTACCGTTTGCCACGTCAACCACCATGAGGTGGTTGAAAGAGGAGTACCAATGTATCGTCCACACGGAGAAACTGCGAAACGCTGTCCGCTGGAATTGTCCTTTCATGGATAGTTATTTCGTGCGGGATGCGGGAACCACTGTCATTTCACTTCACGTCGTGTCACGGGAAGGCTGCAAGCTCTCGTACGCATACATCACCAACCACATAAGTCAGGAATGGTACTTCTTAATTTGTGGATTGGTGCGAAGATGGTAACTCTGCCCCTACTCCTCAAAGTGAAGAACTAAACTAATCGCCTTCTACGAGGGTAAAAACGAGCTGGAGCTGGTGTTTTGACGACTAAATTCGACTGGTTGAACTCCCGTCCCAGTAAGGGGGAGTTTGCGACAAACCTCTCCTTCATCCACACGTACCTAGAAACCCAGAATGAATCAATGTTATTCATTTTCACCTTTTTAAAAGTACCAGAGCGCGGAGGAGAGAATCACAAATCTTGAGAGTCAGAGTGTAGAAAACATGCTACAACCTCAACTCGTTGTCGCAATTGAATTCCTCCCGACAGCACTTTTTTCGGTGAATGATTGAAGAGAAGTCCTGTTGAGGATCGTTTTTTGAGGACAACGAACTGGTCTTAACCGATTTTCTCAAGGAGGAAATTGCCGAAGAGGTCAGGCTCTGAACAGTCCTGCTATCGTTCAATTTGACATAAAACATTGTGCTCCTATTTTCTGCATAACTCTCGCCTTCGAGAAAATCAGAATTGTCCTCTCCGCCTACTTACCACAGGGCACAGAAATACTTCTCATCGAAGTTGACCTCAGTCCCGTCTAATAGGGCGAGGCCAACTGATGATTTTTCTCTTAACAAACAAACTGGATTCTTATGACCAAAGAGTTCACGCATTTCCACGTGAAAGTAAAGGCTGCTTATGTTTCACCTGAAAAATGAATATTTTCCGTATTCTTCACATGGCTTTTGCGCTTTAGAGGTGAACGCATATTGTCCAGAGAGTGCGTGTGTGGTGGTTTTTTGTATGCCATTTTACCGGACCATCGTACCAATGTAAGCTGGTCGTCGGACTTCTAGTGGCAGGTTTTCTAATTATCTTCTTTCATGAGAGCAATCAAGCCCAACCTTGTTTTGACCAACTTGAGATCCAACGGGAGATCTGACGGAGCCTACACGGCATGTGATGAATGCCCTGGTACGGACTCTTCATACACTCGACATTTCACTTGTTTTGTCTGATCATCCTGACCCACCTTCCACCTTGTGGAGCATTAACTAGCACACGAATGTTCTTCTTGCCATACTCTTTCATCCATGCCCACATTCGCCCCATAATCCCTTTAATGGGGAGCTTTCACTCAAGCTCATTCACAGTGGGTCATGAGAAGGCCCTGACGTATCAGCCAACGCCTATGCTCATTGGGCTGTGTTCGGTGACGCACAACATCTCCCTTATTTTGTCTCCACAAGCTAATTCATTAACCTCAGTTAGCCCTCTCTCTCTCTCTGACAAACATAGTCAGAATGCGCTGTTGCATCATGGAGTCTGTTTTATGGTTGTGCAAGATCAAGGCATTTCATGGTTTTTTTTCATCACAGTGATGAGAACTTATGTTGACATGGGCCACAGCGTGATCTCTGCCAGTCCGCAATGGGCTAACTTCGCAGTCTTCTCCTCGTTAGCCGCTAAACTCCCCGTTGTGTACTCTCAACTGGGGGTGGGGGGGGGGCGATATGAGGGCTAATTGCGCAGTGAAACGTGCGATTTTGTATTTTGCATACAACGACTGTGTGCCTTGGAATGCGCGCTTTCTTTGAGATTATGCCACCTTTAAAGTAAATCAGATTTGGTGTCCGCATTGTGGCCACATAAGGGTGTACGATTCCCACAAGTCACTGGTTAAGCTCTAAGAGGAAAGCAAACGCAGTCAGGTAGATGAACTGGCCTGTTCAAATATACGTTCAGTAAAGGTGGTAAAAGTCAAGAATCAGCCGCCCACCACGCTTCTGTCTTCTCCTTCTCCCTAGTGACTCGACACTATTGCCTGTTTGGTAAGGCCCTTCAACGTGTTAACATTTTACGTCCTACATTCGTGCTGTCACCTTGTCTCGCGTCTGACCTCTAAATGGAGTCCACATACACTTTCATTCCACACCTACGAGTAACAATTTCCCGATATGTAACACAGTGAGTCGAGCAAACTTGCCTCACCTTACACGCGATGGCAGATTCATCGACTCCTTTTACGGATCTTCTCCATTTGTATCGGGTAGAAGAGAAAAGAAGAGAAAAAGCAGTTTCCCTCTTGTGAAGTGCCGATAAACCAAAGTCGCTCCGATTACCTCCCATTTAGCCTTATTTGGAAATTATTAATTTTCATGGCCTACGTCTTAAAGTCATTAACGAATAGAGAACAGAGTGGCTTTGAATTAAACCATCTGCTCATGCAGTGATGAGTCTTGATTGTCTCGCTTGTGTGACGGCAGTTTACACTAAACTGGCGGAGGAGGAGGAGGAGGTAATTTAACTCTTGCCTAAAGTAGTAGTTCAGTCGACCACAAGTGGTGATGTTACAAGTAGGTCTTCTGCCATTATCTGATGCTCGTGTCGGTGAAAAGTCTACCGTCTGTGGATGAAGACCTCTTCCCCGAAGTTGATTGACTCTCCTTGTGGTGGACATTCCGCTAAGTATAGACGCATACACACAAAAACGTGGTAAGGGTGAATGAGAGTTAATTCACGATTGGTGGCTGTGTATGGGTTTGCCGTTTGTCAAGGCTCTGACACTAAGTAGTTTTAGAGAGTTTGATGGACTCGTATAAACACGCAAAGTGGAATAGCTGCAAGTCATCACGCCACTGTTCTGCATTAATGCGCTACACCTAATGGAAACTAAGGTGGATTTAAAAAATAGTTTCATGCGCTTTTGGTTTGTTTTGCAACTTAACTTTAATAAATTGGTTGTTTGATGCGTAGGTCACCAACGTGGCCTCAAATTGTTGAAAAGGTGTCCCTCGTACACGTGATTTATTACCAAAGCAAAAATGAAGCCAAAATCAGTGGGGTTGTGGTGACTTTATTTGCAACCGCGTTTTGCGTTTAGTTTAATCTGGTACTCCTGATGGACAAGGCCCAGATACACGTTGCTGTTAGAAATCGGTTCTCTGCCATGTAGGGTTGGCGATTTCTTCCGCGCCCACGTTGAATCTCTGAGCAGTAGTTCTGTGGAGAACATCTTTTGCCATCTTGCCGAAATGACTGTTGAGGAAGAATCCTGTTCCTCGCTTCTCTACATGCTTCCTTGCAACACCAATTTGTTTTATCTCTTACACTCTTATTCGAGAATTTTCCTCCCCGCTTACTTACCACCGAGCACATAAAATACTTCCCATCGAAATCGATCTCAGTCTCGTCTAATACGCAAAACCAACTGCCGATTTTTATCCTAATAGGCAATTGGATTGTTATGAGCAAAGAGTCTTCACATGAAGCTTTGTAACACCTGCCAGAATGATCTCTTCCGAATGCTCAAGTTGAGTCGATAAGCGGCACTTGAAATGAATTAAATAAATCCTAACACAACTTTATCTCTAATATCCGCCCTGAGACTTGCCAGCGACACATCAGCTACTCTATCCAACGCTTAATAGTTCCAAGACTCGAGAACAGACAAAAGAAGCTCGCCTGTTACTTGCCTGAGGAGAATACGAAGAAGAGACTTAGTCAAATAAATGTTCTCATTCCACTAATAGCGTGTTTTCGCCCTTCGTTCGCATTACCTTCTGACAAAGGCCATTCGTGCCGCCCACAACGTCATGATACTCCCAATCACGAGGATCGTTTGCCCCCATCCATTCGCCGTTTGAGTTGACGGTGGAAGAGAGACGAGCACCAATTATGAACTGAGATGGGGACGTAATGGGAAATCAGAGAAGAGCGGTGAAAAGGATAAGTTGCCTCATTCCTGTGACTCACGCAACCCTTTGGGGAACACGTCTTTTCTTCCTCTTTAATACCATTCGCAATTTCTTCCTCTCCGCCGTTTTTAGAAACTTATCATGAGCCTGTCTACGGTGAGAGAGACTTTTGCCAAATTATTCCTCCATTTGATGGAGGAAGCCTTGATGGTAGAAGGCTTCCGTGTTTCCCTAACAGAAGCATTGCAGAAAAGATGTTATGTCGTCTTGATGACCAAGGACGCACTTGGAACTGCATAAAGGAAGACGGATGTAGCCATATAAAGTCACACTCCAACCTTATATAGGAATGCGTTGTCATGCCATGCGCTCACTCATTTACCCTCCTCACTTGTATTCGTGGGGGACTGACAGTTTAAACGAAAAGGTGAGAAGTGTTCGAAGTGTTTGCTGACTGTCAAATGTGACTTCCAACTTGTAAGCATGCAGCTGGGAAGATGGTGGATGAAGGAGTGAATGAATTGACGAACACGAGTAGACGCATTTGCAACCATGTTCTACGAACTGTCTCCCAGCAATGTTGAGTGAACCAACTTAGCAGATGATTCCGGCGAAGCGGTGACCTGACTTCCTCTTGTCAAGGAAGCGGCCAACTTAGGTGAAGGGAGGAATTTTATGGTAATGGATCTGTAGTTTATGAGGCGAAATAACTTAGGTCGACTTACTGAAGAGGGTGGTTAGGTGAATGGTCATTTGATCGTAACTCTCTCATTTGGTTGTGTGTCAGGGGAAAGGCTGCAACAAGTGGCGTGAAATTTAACTCAGCTTAGAGAAAGAGATCTCGCGGTGATGCAACACACCACGCAATCTTCCAGGTGCGTCAACCAGAACGGGCTATCAATCGTCTCACTTGAACTCTAGCCCACCCCCTCTTCAAAATACCGTCGACTCATTAAGACAATGCGCGATGTGAATTAGATGTCACTAAACGTGAACTTACTTTTGTTTCGTCACTTTATAGTAACCCCACCCACCTCAGTTCAAACAGGTCCAAGATCTGCCTGAAAGAACAAAAATGGTTATATTATAAAATGCCACATGCCAGGCATGCATGATTTTACCATAGTGGAAACACAACTGCCTGTTTGCGAACTATGAGAACCGGTTTCTTTGGATGGTTTCTAATAAGTCCTTTCATCTAGAGTGAACGTTTTTGGACACCAGTCCGTTGGGAAGCTTCCCAAAGACTCATTATTTGAGTTCGTGTTTTCCAGTCTACGTTTGCGAAACTCTACAGCTGTCTGCGTGCAGCTATAATTACTTGCTCTGTACCAACGAAGCAATGGCCACCGCGGTGATAGACGAGGAGACGCGATCCCACGTTGTGAGGCGTCTGTTGGTTGAGGGTCATATGCCGTCGATATCACTGCTACTGTGATCGCATGATGGACAGACGCCTCGGATGCACGTTTCCGTTCTTGGGGCAAATTATTCGACTGAGCTCCCCAAATAACTCCATGCTCTACGGCTTTCGAAAGTGAGTGCTCCCACTGCACAGTATCACGGACAACAGCGTAAATCTTGAATGTACGGATTAGCATGTATTAGACATTTGTCAGGCGGTTTGTGGCGGCAACTCAGGTCCAGAATGCGGTTGAAAGATGCCTGTGTCTACTTCCTCTTCTGGCTTCTTACCATGTCTGGAGAACATTACAACTCAAAGCAAAAACCAATAAGAGAAAACCTGCAGTCGATTAAGTGTGTTAAATGGAATAGGTTAATAACGGTGAGAAGTGTTTAGTGTGCAGCGCGGTAGGAGAATGAAAAGGAAACTTTTGATTTCATTGAAGGCGTGACGGTCGTGCGTAGAATGAGAGTGCAGCTCTTAGACTTGGTGACACCACACAATCTGACCGCCTAACATACGTCGAATAACCCTTTTCCTGGATAAAGTGTTTTTGCTATCTACAAATATGAGTACCTGTCTCATCAAACCATAATAAACAAAGACAAAAAGGCTAGATAATTTGTAGGAAAGTGAACAGACGGCATATTCGAGTAGGTAGATGTTTGACTGACAAAATTACTCCACATAATTGAAAAACAATGTTTGCCTCCCCTCAACATGCTTCACCGAATAGCATCTGCAAGCAGCGAGCATGTGCTCTCAAAAACAGAGGATGCGCTACTCAGTTAAATTCACCACCTCACCCATGGTCTCATCCAGTCGAAACAGCCCTGATAAGCAAATGCCTTGACGGTGTGATCGCTGCCGGACATGCTTGGGCAAATGGGATGGAATGAACCTCCCAAAATGGTACTATTAGGACTAAGGAAAAGTTCTGTTCGTCGCTTCAATAAAACAAAACGCAATTTTTTCCTTGAAGTAAATATACTTCGTCAAGCAATATGGTTGCTGTTATTATTAATGACTTCCTGCCATCATGCTGGTAATTTGTGTGCTCCATTCTGATATATTTTTAGCTTTTGACTCGAAAAAATTAAACAGTGCTTCCCAATCCCCCTGTGGTGCGAAGCGTCGTGAGCAAACACCAGCACCATCAACCGCGAGCCAGCTGAACCAATGCACCTCTACGCAATGCGTGTATAAATAAGGAGCAAAACGAACAGTACCCAGGTGAATGAAGTTAAAATCGGAAGTCACTCAGTTGCCAACCTAATACAAACTCTGTTGTCTAATTCCGTACGCGTGCTAGAAGTACGCCCTGGGCTGAAACCGAGTCTGGCTCCTGCAATGGCTTCTGACGCCGCCTGCAGTAGATGAAAACACGAAGCAGGGATTTAGGAAGGTTGGAGATGAAAACTACCAGAAGAATAATCATCAGTGAGGTTTGCGCATGATGCAGGTGCATGTATATGTCGTATGTACGTATCTTATGTGACTCGTGGTGAGTAAAGAAGAAGACAATTCTATTTTTGTCAAAGGCGGGGCGGTCATGCCAATAATAGAGGCACCGACACGCAACAAAGTCATTGTTGAGAGGTGGTCTTACAAACCAACATTACTCTTTTAGAGTCCTAGTCCTTAATCCCCTCTCAATCCTCCCCAATTTTGCACGAAATCGCCTGCGCGTGACATCGCCGATGTGTATTTCACGCAATCCACACAATGCATTCCTCCTCCCTGATATCCCACTAGTTGTCTTAGTTGTTTGTTTGGCGGGAAATTTGGTAGGCCTAAAGGGAACATGTTTACTTGGTCGACAGGAGTGATCTGGACCGGCTTATCAGGCTCAGCAAATGCTTTCCACTGTTTCTGTGATGCAGCACGACGTGAACAAACACCAGCGCATCCACCCTGCCAAACCAACACCATTTTCTTTAAAGCGTTTATAATTGGGGAGGATTGAAGGAGGACTCCGTGAAGGCAGAGTTCAGTAAGATGTTCATCTTCCCGATAGCCTGTCTGCTTGACCTCTGAACCTCCCATGTAAACGCTTTCACGCGCTACAGTTGGCAGCGTGTGAGTGGAGCAACACTCTATGCCTTCACTTCCAGAGCGCTTATGCGCAATTTCCCTTCCTCCATCCGCTAAACACGGGCCGCGCTCACAACATACCCGAGGCCCTTATATTATGCATCTCTGTTGTCATACAGCCCCTTACCGGCCATCTAATATGCTCAGTAAGCTCGACGATAGGGGGGGGGAGAGGTACACAGCCTATGGCCCACAACTCCCTGAGCGATATGGTAACCGAAGAATTCGACTGAACATGCCCCTTGTTGCCCGATTTAGCAAAATCTCAATAGTGGACCACTCCGAGTGCATTTGTGGTGAATGGGCAGTGGTGTGAAATATCAGTGATAGCCCGAGGCCTGCCTTTTGAACCCGAAATCTCCACCAAAGTGGCTTAAACGCAACGTCTTCTAAACTAAACTCTTTTCACACTTACAACATTTCATTTCTAACATGGTGATCCGCAGCCCCAAAATCACCTATAAACTTGAATACAAGCAGTATTCCGAGGTGATAAGTCAGTGCGTGAGGTCTCTGTACTCAGGGTTTGCAACTACCATGTACTGGATTGAGTGACGGTGGTGTTTTAGTCGGATCTTAATAAAAGTACGGGAAAGAAGGGTGTAGTTGGCTTTAATTCATTCATTTCAAGTGCAACTCGTCCACTTCCTAGAATGGATACTGCCAAACCTGAATTGCGTGACTCCAAATTGGCCACTGCCTCTGAATCTCAATACAGCAATCTCTTCGAGTCTTGCAGCAAGCTTTTTCCATTCTGGCAAACCTTGAGGGCGGCTAGTGGCTAATGTGGGAATTCACATTTCGCTCTGAGCTGGAGGCACCTCTTCCACACTCACAACCACTCATGCCCGCGTCTACTAAACCTCCATCCCTCTGAGAAGATCCAATCAATTCACAAAGATAGCGTGGACACGACAATCATAATTCTCCCCAACGCGACACCCACTGTGCTTTAGGATATCTGTCCCTGCCTTTGACAGTGACATCGTCATTGTACCAGACGTGGTTCAAATGTCGCCGTTCATTATTGGGTGCACCAATTTGGGAAGAATAAAGGTCAGTGAACGAAAGATACAAGTAGCATGCAACCTCCATGCAACCTATCGTAAAGTATTTAGTAATCACTCATGAAGGCTGTGGAACAAATCGACGAAGGTATCGGCTGACTGGAGAGCAGCGTTGCCCGATGAGGGGGACAACTGGGGAATACCGGCAGAAATTGTGGAAGATTTGTTGCAAAATGTCGAAGTCGAGTAAATGTCCTCATTCTAAAAATTGCTGATTTCCATTCCTCATGCCACCTCGCTTCTTAAGGCCAATTTCGGAACACGTTAAGCATTGTCAATAAACACATGTGAGAAGAAAATAATAAAACTTGTGACGCTCTCAGAAACCATTTGTCCTCTTTAAACACGATAGCGGTGGGTACACGTTTTCGTGCAAATATGGACTTGTGGCGTTTTATCCCACTTGCTGAAGTTAATGGCCGAATGGGGGTAATGAATTGTTGGGTCGTGGGGAAGCGAACCACCAAATATGCACACTTTGCAGGCGATGCAAAAATTGTAGCTGTGGTGGGTAGCAATTGCAGTTAGCTTCGCGGTTGTTTGCTCAGTGAAGCAGCGTGGAAGCGAATTGTGAGATGGTCTACTCTTTCTACGAAAGTAGTCTGGACCTGAGTTGCTCTTCAAAAGTCCAACAAGTAGATTCCGCTCTCCCTGTGTGCAACACCCAACCCCTTTAAAAATACACTCAACCACAAGGCATATCCAAGTCGAGAGGATCGAAGAAGACCTTCATGAAGAGAATGCTCCACGACATGTGCTTCTTCGTGGTGGCCTATCTGTTCGGGGTCCTAACAACGTGTCTTTAGGGAGACTCCTTTTTCAAAATGCTCATAGAGATTTTGATGTTCATGCTCTCTATAAACCCGATCTCCCATATACTACTTTGACCGCACCTACACTTCTTCCATTTGTTGCTTCTCTATATCGGCAGAGCTGCTCTTATTAAGTAGCGAAGTACATCTTTCCACTCTCTGACGACGGCTTTGAAATGGCAATTCCGTCTGTAACAAGTAGGCCAACTTGTCGAGGATTCCAAATCCGACAATCAGAGTAGTGTGACTTGACGGCGTTAATTGAAATGCAGCTGCTCATTGTGACGAAGGCCCGTATCCGTCGTGCCCGGGCAATGTCCAATTCCATGTTTCGTGCCGAAGCGAACACGTAGTGAATCGTGAAGCACCCTCACGGCGTAGGGTGCCTACCATCCGAGAGTTTGAAGTACTCGGCATTTAACTGATTTTCATGGGCATAACCAATCTCGGACGCGTTTAGTTGAAATGCCCTTGATGGCCATAGCGTGCATACTTCCAATGTGGTCTTCGCTGCTGGAAAATCAGCATCTCTGCAAAAGACACATTCCATTCACCTGAGGTTTGTATTGTTTTCCTTGGACACACACCGCTCTCAAGATCTAACCTCAGACTACGACGCCAGGTAGGTTAGGTCAACCGCTCATCACTACCTGCTGATGTTAACTCAGCACGGTCAGACGACGTAACCTTCTTACAGTGGGACACTTGGGCGTTTAATCACCCTAGTGAGCAGACCGCAAGGATGGAGTGATGATACTCCCGCAAAAAATGAAATGCGAAGTGCCACTTTAGTCCGCTGATGGCCCTTAGGGCCGTTCGTGTCAGGCAGCTTTAACCGCATACTCACAGCAACGGGAGTTTTCCCACAAAGAAGGCCACTATTCCGTGTAAGGAGACTGATTTATTCCGGTGCAGATACAATGGGCAATGGGGCGTCAAGCAATTCTGCTTAGACAGCAGCTATTCTAGGTGAGTCGACAAGCAGCACTTGAAAAGGATGAATTAAAGCCCACCACAACCTTCCTTCGAATAGTCTCCCTGAGACTTGTCAAAGACACATCTGCGACTGAATCCAGCACGCGATATTTCCCAGCCTTCAGTACGGAGACCTCACGCAGAAACATGCAAACTCGGAGTTGTCCGGTGAATTCAAATGTCTCGATGATGTAGGCACCGCGGACCACACTATCAGAGAAGAGGAGGAATGAAGAGCGCAAAAATGGGCCTATGCTAGGAGACATTACCCGTGACTCTCGTGAGCAGGCTGGATGAGGTCAAAGAGAATCCGCTTTCCTACCACTGAAATGTTATACTCTCCTCCGTCCACAACAATTTCACGCAGAATGATCTTCCATTTTGATTTCTCCACATCCGCTACCAAATGTTGTGTGTTGGTGAAATCTCCGATCAACATACTTCTGAAAGTCTCGTAGGTCAGGTGTTTCATTATTTTCATGATATCCTGCGGCTCACTGACGATGACTGGTGGCTGACAAGGTGCTGTGGTGACGAGAGAGATGCATTGTATGAGGGTTGTGTACCATTCAGTGAGCGAGGAACTTGTTTACCCGATGGATGATAGACAATTACCTGTGAGTACTCTGGAGGTGGAAACGTAGAGTGCCACTTCTGTCTCATTCGCAGCCGTTGAACACGCGAAGACGGTGAAGTGGGAGGTCAGGAGGCCGAGTGAATAGACGGTCGCGAAGATTGCCATTCTACTAAGCTCTGTTTCCACTGAGGCCTCCTTCAATGCTCCTTATTTATACACGCATTGCGTAGAGGTGCATTGGTTCAGCTGGCTCGCGGTTGATGTGCCAGTGTTTGCTCACGACGCGTCGCACCACAGGGCAGTGGGAACCGCTTGTTGGACCAGAAATACTGGTCTTGACTGCCTTTGTTGACCTCAAGAACATGTCCTACTTTTGTGCTTTGCTTCAGTGAGGGGACGGTGTTTTGCCATAGAGGTGAGCGCGAGTTAATGTGAGTCCACCGGTGGCATCACTCCAATTGACGCTATTACGAGAATGGGTGGGCTGCCCTATTGCCCTGAAATATCCACTCTGAATTCACTTAGGTGATCTCATGATATGTATCGCTGCCATTCACCAGACCCCATATAAGCTCTTATATTTAACGCTACATTTCTACATTGACGTAGAACTTTCTTCACCGCCGGTGTTGTCTCTTTCCGGCAACTGCGTAACCAGGGCCATTGCCGAACAGATCTATGCGCCGACGTTCAGGAAAAGAGGGAATGGGAGCAGTCGTGGGATAAGTGGCCGATTTTCATTGTACACATCTCGAAACACGTAGCTTTGAATAAGATGAGAGGAAACATGCGCCACAATTTCCCTTTGGCATCAATCGCTGATGATTCGATGCTAAAGTGAATGGGTGTTTTTGAAAAGCGGCAACACAAATTGGCGAGATAACCGAGATGACGTGAGTCCACATTTGCGAATGTTACATTACTTACGACTGCAATTAATTTTTCTGTGGTAAGAAAGCACTGGCCGTGACGAGAGCAGACGAAAAGACCCAATGCCGCTTTGGGTGACGTCTGCTGGTGAGGTTCATGTGCTGTCGTAGCCAGTTGGGTAGAAGCACTGAAGGCTCCCGCTCTTATGGCAAAGTGTGTAATGCCTGTCGTCAAAGCATCTCGTGTGCGAAAGCCCTCAAAAGAATAATACACGTTTTGGAGTCAAGGGCACCGCCTACCCAACAGCTTCGTCTGTCAAAGTGCAACAGAGACTCGTCACTGGAGTGGCATCCGCTTTCTCCTATGGCTTAAGACTCGCCCAGCAGAACTTTAGAAGGCGCGCCACAAGTTTGTTTCGGTGGTGGGAGTTAAAACCGTTGGCACAAGGAAAACCAGCTGGCTTTGCCCATTAGACTTGGATGGTGTCGAATTCGTGGAGAAGTGTCCCATGTTCCCCTGGTAAGGTAGTGAGGAGGACAAACTCTGCTTTTGCTGAAAACGAGATAGTTGGGTGAAGAAAGTGAAATAGTAGGGCTGTTGACGGAGAGATCGGCTAATGACCTATGCTTATCCTTATGCAGCTCCAGTTCACAATCCTTCAAACGTTCTCCTTTCACACAAACCAAACTACGTGCAACATCAGTGATCGCCAGCTAACGCACTGCATTCTCCCGTTCATTACATTTTATCAACAATAAAAGTTGTTTATTTTGGTGTTTGGTGTAAAGTGGGTGAGCGAATTTGGAGCATGTTTACGTGGTCAAGGAAAGTTGTTTGGATCAACGACTGATTCCCAACGTCTCTTTGGGCCCATACGACGTAGGCAAATACTAACACATCCAACCAGCTCAACCATTACACTTTTCCGCAAAGCATATATGGGTAAAGAGGATTAAAGAAAAAATTTCGTAAAGGCAGATTTCTGCATAATGCTGATTTCATTACAGCCTGTCTGCTCGGCCTCCTCATTTGCTCTCATACCCTCTTCGTATGCTTCGGCTGGCGCGTCTGTTTGTCTCTTTTAAAATACAAATGCTGTACCAAAGTTGGCCATCCAGACAGTATGAGAATCATGGTCACCGTGGACTCGATGGACAAATGTTTCCCCAGGTCAACCGGTAAACTGACGTCATCTGAGCACCCCACCTGATTTTTGCTCTCATTGGGGATTTTTCAATCTTTCTCCACTTGTCACAGATGGACTTGACCCACAAAGCCTTCGTCCAAGTGTGAAAAGATGTCTTCTGATAATCTACGCAGAAAGCGGAGCTGGGACAAGTGTAGGGTCAGTTGAGTTGGTGATCCAGCAGAGATCATCACACTTCGCTTGCAAGCATGCCAGGAATACCCGTCGGAGATGGAGTTTAAGGTGGCAGGCTATTTGTTAGTGTCCAATAACCTACATCGGCTACTAGCTCTAGGCAGACCTCGATGCTGGCGCCACGATTGATAAGGCAAAACGACAAGAGTGCACTGCATTCTGTACAGTGAGTTGCAAATTCTGATCATCATCTAACGAGCAACAAAAGGTTCAGTCTACCAGTTCCACAGAGAAAGCCACTTTAGAGGAGGTGCAGGTAAGTATATTTAGAGACAAGGTTCTAGCTTGCCCTTTGAAAGTGTGCTGTTATCGCTTTGTTCTTTTATAAGTCCTAAAGTGCTTTTCGAAGCTCCCGATCCAAACCATTAAACAGTAGTTTATGCACGTAAAGAATGCTTTTTTTGCTGATATACTATGAAATTGCAAAACACATCTGCGTTCGCAATATACTTCCTGTTTGGCTTACCAAACTGGCACTGTTCTTGAATTTTGGGATTTATTGTAGCGTTTTGTGGCGGGTTAACCAAGGCAATTATTTGACCTTGTAGGTGGTAAGGACACCCAACGACATGTTCCGGGAATGTCTCCTATCAACATGCTCCTGAGAGAAATGCATCGTATGACTCGTGCACAATGAAGAGGGCGAGGCATCTGGTGAGAGAATGAAAGATAGGCAATCACCCGTGAGCACTCTGGAGGTGGTAACATATATATCGCTCGTGTCTCCCTCTTCCTACCAGAGCAATTCGAAAAACGGTGGGGTGGGTGGTGAGGAGGCCGAGTAGATACGCTGTCACGGAAATCTGTCTTCACGAAGGTCTCCTCCAATTCTGTCAGCAGGGTGTATATGCTGGTGTGTGTGTTCACATCGTTATCCAAAATAGGGACAGTGGAAACTACTTGATGGATCGAATATACTGGTCCTAACTACCTTTGTTGACTTCCTAAACATGCCTCAATTTTGGGCCACGCTTCAGAGTGTGATTGGAGCTTTTGCAATGGAGGGGAGCGAGAGTCCAATTAAATCTGCTTATAGAGTCTTTCAAGTTGCCGCAATTGGGAGGGTGAGCAGCGTGTTTGTGTCGCTCAAAAAATATCTTTCTCCAAATCTGTTTAAGGAACTCCGCTATATGTAAAGGAGCGTTTTCCCAGATTACGTAAATTGCTTTACTCAACACACCGTGTCGACATTTCGCAACCAATTCTTGCTGTCATAATCGGGATTTTGAATCACACAACCGTCGCTGCCCTTCAGCTAGTCACCTCATCTTCCTAGGCGCATGTTTGGCCATCATCACTGCAACTGCGACTTTGGCCAATGAGGCGATGTTGGTGCTCAAGATTACATGTGCTGCCCTCTTCTGCGTATTTAATTGTCTCGAGCTCGAAGCGCGCATTTCATGCATTCTCTCCACGGGTTTTGAATTGACTTTCCCCTCTAGTGCCGAGGACATTGGCAATAGAGGACATATTGCGTGGTGGGAAGAAGTGAGTTCTACCTTTGCTTCGCCGCAAGGAACCGGCCACACGGGTAAATGGGGTCCCCGGTGCACGCGTCTATTTTTCGTGATCATGGTGTAAACGTCAAGACAACAGCTGATCACAGCCTCATAACTCACGCAACTTGAAGGGCGAAAAAGGGAGCAAGGGTTGCTAATCGGCCGTATTTCATCGTCCCGATTTTGAGAAGAATGTGACGAAGTTAAGACTGCCGTCTGCCACGGCAACCACCATGAGGTGACTGAAAGTAGCACCATTTGTAAATAATGAATGGAGAAACTGCGAAAAAGCTGCCACTAAAGTTGTTGTTCTTTGTTTAGTAATCGTGGAGAAGTGGAGACGACGGTCACCGCACTTCACGTCGCTTCAGGGAAAGGCAGCAGGCTCTCGTACTCAAATGAATGAGTTAGGCCCAATTTTCTTACAACTAGAAATGTTAAGAAAATACTCACACATTAGTATATTAGTCGACACAAATGAACCGTTAGCTAGTTGAAAGACTCTTCTCATTCCAATGTATCCCACCCTTCGGCGCATTTATCGACTCTGCCGAAAGATTGAAAGGGGCAGAGGTCAAATTGGCAAGGCTTCACCAAGTGTACGGCCACTCTGGCAGTCTGTACGACATGGCCCACCTACTTCCATGGCCAGCATTCATGTAGCCTGAGTGTCGCAATGAGTTCTCAGTTTGTCACCTAGGGCGAGCTTTCTAAGATCCTGGTCTGTTGGCAGGGTGGTCCGGAGACTCCAATCATCGACTCGGGGTTTCGGCCCAAATAGGTTCCTTGGCGGCGGTCGCAGGGTCACTGGACAATTTGGGTTCAATTCCATCACATCAATTATCACTTCCGCAACAATTAAAGTTTTTGCCTCGCATAGACGAGGATGGCACAGAAATTACTTATTATCCTAAAAATTATTATCCAAATTAATTAACGAAGCGCTGGGGGGGAAGAGAAACATGGCAACAAAGCAAAGAAAGTTGAAGGCAACCAGTCTTCCACCAGGGCGGACTTCATGTGTTGTTTGCCCACAACTGGTTAGTTGGGAACGGTCAGCAACGACTGACGCACTTGCAACAGGCAGTCTAAAAATGGGCGGAAGTGACCCGGGTAGGAGTAAAATAACATCAGCGAATTCATGTTTTCCTGCCATTACATTGCATTCAGGCCATACATAAACAGCCTTACCCTTGAAACACTGTGTTTACATATAGCGCTGATATCTCCGATTCGAGTTTGCAGTGTGTGACTAGGAGCAACTATGGGGCCGCAGGGGAATGATCCACTTTTGAGGGTATGAGGCCACCTAGAAGGGTAAAACCAACCTACCTTGATCGCCAACGAAGTTATATCGCCCGAGTCTGTATTAAATTTCATCTTTCTCTGTGATAGAGGATGCCTCGAAATTGCGGGGGAACCTGAAACGTGAGTTAAAGGAGACATTCTAAAACGAGTCCACAAGGTGCACTTGGAAGGGACGAATCAAAGACCAACCACAACGTGCCTTTTAATTTTCGAGATTTGCCAGGACACATTTCTTCAACTCTATCCAAGACACGTCAAGTTCTTTTGCCTCGAGTACGGAAGACCTTCCTATGAACTTTACACTCGAAAATAATCCTGTGAACTCAAATGCCTGATGATGTAGGCGCCACGGAATATGATGCTGAGAAGAAGAAGGATGAAAGGCACAAAATATGCCTCCCGTTAAGAGAATATTAACCTTTGACTTTTTGAGCAGACAGGAATAATTAAAGAATAAGACGTTCTCTCTAAAAATGGGAATTTTAAACTTCCAACCCTCCGCATAACTTTGTGCGGAAGGTCTTCCAGTTGGTGTTCCTAAACAGCGGAAGAAATGTTGTGTTCTGGCACGTCGCCTATTAACATGCTCCGAAAGTCGTTGGCCAAGTGTTCGCCAACTTTCATTACGTCTTGGGACTCAGTGGTGATGGTCGGTGCTTGAACAACGCGTTGGTGTAACGACAAAGAGATGATCGTGTGGGAATCTGTGCAGTGGGTCGAGGCATCTAGTGAGAGAAATGGAAAACGGAATTACCCATGAAAATTTCTGAAGCTGGTGAACAGAAGTTGGTGCTCCTCCCGCTTCCGGTGGAAACATGCGGAACGGTGAGGTGGGCGTGAGAAGGCCCGAGTAGATGGGTTTCAACGAAGATCAACTTATGCAGAAGTCTGCCTTCACCAGGTCCTCTTTAATCTTCCTCTCTATAATAGGCTTCGGCGGAGAAAGTGATTTGTTCATTGGGTCGCGGCGGATGTGCTTGTCTGTGCTCACGTCGTGGTCCCCGTAGGGACAGAGAAACTACCTGATGGACCAAAAACACCTCGGCTAACTACATTTGTTGACCTCGAAAACATGCCCTTAATTTTGGCAATTGCTTCAGTGTGTTGTTTTTGGTGCTTTGCCATGAGGTGAACGAGAGTCATTGAGGTCTACTGATAGCGGTCACTCAGGTGGCCCAATTAAGGATAATGAGCAGCCTTTGTAACGCTCAAGAATTATCTCACCAAATTTGTTTCATTTCGCATCCAAATTTTAATGCCATCATCGGATGACAAAAATTTTCACAGTAGCCAGTATTAATTGTTTTACGGCACTGTTGGAATTAATGTCAATGATAAGCAGACCTGGGCACCGAAATGTTCAGGAAGAAAAGAAGAATTTGACAGACTCTTCCGAAAACGTGCCTGCGGATCCCTTTCCTGCCATCTGTGAATCCAATGTCGACAGGTAAAGAAGCTAGCTTGAATGGACTTGAAGCACGAAGCAATGCACGGCGGTTGTAAAGGATTTTCTCCAATCTGGATTAACCGTTCCTACTTCCCTGCTCACCTCTCCTTATTCTCTTCATCCTATTTCACTTTCCCCTTTCTCGGAAACTGTAGAAACGACGGTCCACGCACTTCCACTTAGAGTCACGGGGAAGGCCTGCAGTATTCGTTCTCAAATAAAATGAATTGAGAAACTTTTTTAAACTGCTAGAAAACTCGCGTCTAGGAATATTTGTCGGCCACGCTCTGTACGCACGCATTCAACCTCAAAACCACCTGCCAGCCATCGAAAATTCTAACTATTCAAGCGGGATATTTGATGATCGAAACTCAGAGCACGAGAATTCTACGGGAAGCGTGACGATTGATGATCGCGTCACGCAATATTTCCGTCCTATTAATTATACTAAACACTTGCCGAAACGAGTTTGAAACGTATTTTGGTGGGATAGTAAGACGTTTGTAAAGTCGTTTTTCACCTTCATTTTAAGGGCTTCTAGGGAAGACACCGCAGCCTGCAGCGCAACCGCCTTCAACGTCGTTGATTTGCCCGTCACATGCACACTTAGGCACCAAAGCCACCTGGAAGCACAAGTGAATGTCACAAGAATGGAGTTTAAAAGGTTCAATCTTTGGATTTTAAATGCGGCCCTAGGTAATATTTGTGAAAGAAATATCGCATATTATATATCAGTCAAACTAGCGAACGAGTGGCATTCCTGTCTCCTGAAAGTTACGGTACAAGTGAACAGAGTTCGAAAACAAGAAACCTGCATGCTATCCTGGCAGTGGTTGCTACTTGAAGACTTGAAAAGCACCATACGAGACTCTGTGAGAAAACCTTCGCCCTCAACCCATGATACCTCCATGTTGGCTAGTCAAAATCAGCCTCACAAGAGTGGAATGTTGAGCCAGTCGAAGACCTTCTCACTTCATGCACCCACCTTCGGCATTTATCGACTCTCCCGAAAGAATGAGGGGACAGCTGGTCAATTGCACGCTGACCAGTGCACGTCACTCAAGCAATCAACCTCCATTAGCCCTCATGGTGCGAAAGAAGCTTCATCGAGATCGCCTTTCTTCCATTGTTGAAAACGGAAGTGGAGGCTGCTCTGGTTGGC
>QEYB01000329.1:0-29219 GCA_017562135.1 Dipylidium caninum | reverse complement strand
ACAAGAGAGATAATTCAAAGTTATACTCTTTGGGATTTTTACACAAAAACTGAAGCAGGTTTATGTTAATTTGTAAGCGTCTTTGAGAATTTGGCTAATTACTGATTTTGCATGGGACGGTGGAAATATAGTGTCTGTCTGAATGCGCAGGTCGGGAGCCACATAGTGGTGATTTGCGAAATGTTCACGTGGAAGAGATCGAGATCATAAGGACAGACGTAATCTTTAGACGAGGAGCAATATGGTGTGGGGCTTTCGCATTTTTCACAGGGAAGGGGGAGGAGCAACATCCTAAATTTGCTACTTCTGGCGCTTTGGAGCGTCTGAAACCTAACCTGATTTTAATCGTATGCTTGTTTGGTAAAGTTAATGGGAATTTCTTTTACCTAACGGACCGATGGTAAATGCTTTTTGTGATGATTTTGTCTGCTCTTGACGTGGTGTGGTCTGGTTCATCTTGCATCATCCACAATCTCTACTCAAAATTGTTGTTGATAAGACTATGCATCACTTACACGGCAGTTATAAGTTAGTGAATCCCTTGCAAGTGCAATCGCAGATGCTAGTGGATTTGTACAAATATTCCCTTAACCTGGTGAAGATTCACAGATCAGGGTTCTTGACAACGCCGAGCCTTATTTACGTGCATTTGAAACATGAAGAAAAAAAACTAAGGTGTAAGATCTCTGTCAGAGATCGCTGGCATGTCAGTTGTGCTAGTTCTACTTAATGCAATGCCATTATGCGGTGATGATGAGAGAAGAGGGTTCACCTGGAGCTAGCGGAACCTTTTTTGCAGTCCTCCATGAGGGAAAAAGTTGCTGTGCATATTGGTGTGTGATAGGAGACACTCCTGTTCTACCGAGGAGGAGAGTAATCTTTTCAGACAATTGGTGTCACACTGTTTGATTCCTGTAAGAAGAGTCATTTCACCAGGAATTAGCATTCGGGATTATTTGCAGCAAGAGAGTCGCTTGCGTGGCGTCTGTCTAGGGAATTTACAGAAAGTGTAATTCAGAAAAAAATTGTGATCAGGAACATCTTTCTCGGTAGGGTTGGGAATAATTAAGAAAGGAAATTGCAAATCGACGCCAGCTTATGAGACGCGTTTCGTAAATAACTTGTTTGCGTGAAGTTCTCCTTTAAATTAAGAGGTTTGGAATAAAGGGTTTAGCAGCCTAAGGGGGGGGGGGGAGCGGGTCGACCCCATGTCTGTGCCTCATGTCTACATCACCAGAGTTTCTTCGTGGTGAAGACTCTAAAATGAGAACTGGAATGTAGCTCGGGTAGCCACTTGTGATTGTTGTATATATATATACAAATTGTTATGACTTAACGAATTTTGTGGATAGTATAGCCGAATATACTTGTTCGTCGTTTGTGCCATGGAAACGGAAGCTGTTTTTCACGGGTATATAGGACAGATTCTAGTATTCGCCAAAAAATTGTGCTTTCCGCAATTCTTTGAGTGAACGCAAATAAGACAACATTTAGGCACTGAAAATATATTTGATTAATCAATTGTGAAGGAAATCCTAGTCTGCTCTTACAGACAAATGAATGCGATCGTTCAGAGTCGAATACGCGCTGAATATGGAAACGACGGCGGGCGCTTTATTTAGCACTAATGTAACTGTGAGTATAGTTACCAATTAGAAAAATCTGACAAATCGCGGACTATCAATTCATTTCAATTTATTTTTGCTCAGTTCATACGCATCTGTAATAGGCTTGATGTGGTCCATTAGGTTTCATTTTTGGCTCTAAACTCAACCGAAATGTTCAAAGCAAAGTGGGGGCGCTAAACTACTAGTCTCTGGGGTTGCGCTTAAAGTTCCATATCTGTTATGGAAAATATACAACTGTGTTTCAGGGTGGATAGTACGCAGCATTTAGCCTAGTGTAACACTCTTTTTGGTTCTTGTTGGTGAGAGCATTAAAGTTCTTCCGTCGGCCTTCCGGTTTTTATTTATGTGATCATCGCATCGCTACATAAATGTTTGGGAACGCGCATTTGCATTTTGTAGCATTTTACGTGGCGAAAGATTATCTGGGCAGCCGATATTCTACAATCTTGGTTAAATATATTCTATCGCGTTCTCGTCAACATCTTAGCAGCAGGATTGTCATTTTTCGCAATCTAATTAAAAATATGAGTGGAAAAATTGTTGGGAAGGTTTTGCATATTGTTTCGATTATATTTTATCCAGGTGGTGATAGCTCTTTTCTCTATTGCAGTTTTCTTTTTGTTAGAAATATAGTTCGTGTGGTGGAGGTGATCTTGAGAGATCTTTGATCAACTATTGTCTCGACAATAGGCCTTCGCGATGGCAATAGATTTAAAAGCATGTGTTTACGCGGATAAGCTTTACTAGTTAATTCCAAAAAATCTTCCCAAAAATTCTAATGTTTTTATGCACTTCTTGCTTCAAAGTTGGTGAATTTGCTCCTACACCGCCCTTTATTACACAATTTTTATAGTTCGTATCAAACAATGAAGATTCTTCTTTTTTAAAATTCAACTATTTGTATTAGATTTTTCAATTTACATATTCGAACAGGCACAAGTAATCAAGTTTAAAAGTTTTGTCTCATGCTTTAATTAGAAAATTTTTTATAGGTTTTGATTTTTCGAGTCAAATAAGATAGGCTCGAATGACAGAGTTCTAAGACCTTCGAACGACGGAGGCACAAGATTCTTAATCGTTTGGGCTGCAATGCTATAATCAATTTCTTATTCAACGGTTTTAAGCAACATTAGGTTAGACACTGCCTGCGATATCAAGCACTGTATGAAGGCAAAGTTTAAATTATGTGGCATTTGGTGTTACGGAGCTTCCTAAAAGTCTTATAATTAAACCAAGTCTTGCATATCAAATGGGATGTAAATAAAGAAGTAAAACAGTGGTGAAATGATACTTGTTGAGAATATCCCAAAGTGAAGATTAGATACGTGGTAATTTGTATAAAGGAAGAGTTATTGGATGTTGGAGCATTTGGGGTCTGGGCCTGAGTCGCATTGTGTGCATTAAAGCCCATGAAATACTGAGTGGACTTGAAGACGCTTAGAACGGTGCGACAGACATCACTTGATGCAGCTCTTCGTCGTTACCGAGTGCCAGACCCAGTAAAGAGGTTCTGTCGAGGGAGGATCTTCACCGCATAAATCCTCCTTTATTCTTTCTAACAATCTGCAGCTCTTTCCACGTTTTACTCTTTGGAGTTTACTCAATTATTTCCATTTGAATATGTTTTTGGCAGAATTGTTGTCCCATAAGATTCGTCATGGAGGGGGTTTGAATTGCGCTTGAATGTATAGATATAGCGATTCCTGGGAAAGCACGTGAATGAGCCTATTGTTATATAAAAAAGGGATTGTACCTTACAAATAGTTATAATTCAATCATTATGTGGCAGCGCAATTGTTTGCCACAACTACATCGAGGGAGAACAGTGTGGATGTAGTTGACGACACGATCTACGCCCCAGTGTCCGGGTGAGATGAGCTCTGACGAAGATGCGTGTAATGCGATGCGCGTAGAGGCGGGGGAGCATTACTTAGTGTACGTGACCCCAAGAGGCTTGCATTCTGTCGTGTGGAGCAGCCTCCAACATCTTGTGTGTGGTGATGTGTGGTGGTGTGTGCATGTTTCGCCGTGGTTTGTTGACCGACGCTCCGCGGTCGTGGGTGGAACGACCTGGTGGTCTGTCGGCGAAAGGACAGCCCGGATGCGGGGTCGCAGGTTTGTGGTAGGGCAAGTCGCCACATGGAGTCTACATTTAGTTCGCATAGGGCTTCGTACGCGGGGTGGTAACCTGTTGGACTGTGCTGTTCCGTAGACTGTTGAAAGCTACTTAAGCGCAAATCATGCGGATGCCGCAGCAGACGCCAGTCAACGTGTCAGCCAAGCAAACAAGGCAAGATTTACCGTGTCGTCAAGTCAATGTTCAAATGCTGCTAAGTACGAGTGAGTGGACGTCTCGACTGCCGCTTCTTGCCCAAAGCACATTCCTGCTAATCGCACTATCTATGTTAATTTTGATAGGAACAAGAAAGTCTGCGCCGTTTCGTCTTCCTCTACGAGGTGAGAGAACAGGGCAGGGCTTTAGTGACTAAAAATAGTGGGTTTGCAAGGTTTACTGGCTAACATTGGTATAGAGGTCTTCCAGATTTCAATATGAGCGATAGACCAGTGGCCAGAAAAAGCTCTCAAATAGTAACTGGTATTTAGCGATTTCAGTGCTCGCCTTTTGCCTTAGCTAGTCACCAACTCAAATCCTATACAGCAGACAAAGCACCCCGCCCCCGAAAGTTAAAAGAATGTGTTGGGGAGAAAAGATGTCTTAGTAAGCCTATCACAAGTAGTGTCACTGAGTGGCACCTTCAGCAGTAGTCCATTTATAGCAGGGTTTGCAAACGAAAGACAGGATTAGATATGTTGGGAAGCGCCAGATCCAGAGTGACCTCAAGACGGGGCTAAAATCGGTGTCCAAGACACGACTTTTTCACTTTCATTTGCGCAGCTTCAGTGATCTTCCCCGTATCTTTGCTTCATCAATGCGTTCAGCATGCATCATCTTTAACACTTTCGTGCATGTGCCTGTAGGACGGTGGGGAAAAAAGCATAGTTTGATAAGCGGCAAGGGACATTCATAGCAAATAATACCTGTAATAAAGAGCCGCAGTGATGCACGAATTACCGACGTGATGATTTCCGGCGTGGATTGGGGAGGTACGCAGGATGGGAGCTTGGAATAGAGCCAACAGGCTTGCCAGGCGAGAAGAGAGTGGCTAACAGGGGACTTGGAGTTCATACTGTCAAGAGACGGGCAAAATACGGGGCAGTCCATGATACATGGCGAGCGTCAAGCGCGAAACCATGGCCACAAAGCCTGAGCAGTCGAGGAGATGCGTCAGATCCACTCCTGACTGTAGAATTATGCTCACGAAAGAGATGACATCGCATGGAAGTGCACTAATGAGTCGGTCATTCCTGCCGGAAACGTGTCGGTGGACAGCACGGCTGGTACAGCAAACCATTTGATGGGGACTAATTTTTTTCACATTTCATTGTGTATCTTTTCGCGCACTCGAAAGCGAGACTTAAAACATTTCATAAGTTTTTAGGAACAAAACATTTCTCGATCCACAATTTTAAAAGATACCGGGTAATTATTCAAGCAAAAAACAGAGAAGTAACGGGAGGACTTGTTTACCACTTGGTCGCTGTTTTGCATGTGCAGACGTTCACAGAGAAATCTTGTTTAAGCAATGAGGCTAGCTTGGGGCTGCAATATGGGCAATTTTTGCATTTTTGACCTATTAAATGAAATATCTCCGTTGTTGCTGGTGTTCTAATCAGTGGAGACAGATGTAAAGGGTACAGATTTTGTCTACAATTTAATTGTAAGACAGTTTTCCCCAAACCGCGCTTCTAGGCTTGTCAACGAGCTACTGAAATAACTGATACATGAATTGATTCTGAGAAAAACAATCTCTGGCAATTTAAACTGCCAAAGCAGTGTGTGCACCGGCCACAAGTAAGCCTATAGAGCAACGTCTCGCCTAGTTCCATACTCCAAAATGCCCCTTTGACACAGCCCCTCCACTAGAGAGCATTTGGTCAAGAGAAATAGTCTGAATTGAATTATGGAGATGGGGAGGGGAGGGGAGGCGCAAGGACGGGGGGACAAAATAAACTCAACGTCAAAGCAGGGAGCGGCGCAAAATCGTGAAAACTGTAGAAATTCTCCATCAATGCACGAAGGCAGCCTCGTGTCAAAGTCTAAATGCCATTGCGTACAAGAATTAGAGGGACAAGACTCTAAGGGACGCGCAGGCCACAACTGCCAAAGAGCTCACCGGTCAAGAGGCTGGACAATGGTCGCGACGACGAAACCGACAATAAGGCATATGAAGGTGAGGTAGAGGTTAGGAGAGGTTTGAAAAAGGAGAATTCATATTGTGTTGATGGTGTTTATAGGCTCGCGGTAGTGACCACCAAGGAGTGGTTGGGTGAACCCCGGCAACGGAGACTGGTGGAACGTTGGGCCTCTTGAAAGTGTACAAGTAGAGGGAACCAACAATTCATGTGTAAGACCGGTCGCCAAACTCGCCACGAAACAAAGAGGCCACCCTAAAAAAAAAGTAAGTAGTAATGAAAATCAAACAATTAGACACGAAACAGAATGCCTCTAAAGATGAAGATTTTCTGCGAAGACATCTCAAAAAGGCCGCACCTCCCCACATCCCACTGAGCGCCCCTTTAACAAAGCACCTGGGTGACAAAATAAACGACTCCTTAACGAAACGATTGTTGACTGTAACAAATCTCGCATTTGCCTCGTTAAATTTGTGTGATTAATGATCTCAAGTTGTCAGTCGAGTCAAATTATTTGAATACTACGAAATCACTGGCCAATTTCGTCCATGCATGCTACTGTCGATAAGCGACCGCATGTTGAACGAAAGGGCTGCTCTCTGAAAGGCTTTCGTGTTTCGGGTAGACGACGATGGGACACTAGTATTTTGGAGGCAAGTAAACTCCACACACACCACACACACACACACACACACACAATTGGAGGTGGATGCGTCCACGAAAAAACCCGGTGGGGGCAGGGAAGAGTGCTTGCTGGATGAGGGCGAGGAGCTCGCACCGGCCTCGATAGCCTGTCCACCAAAACAACGTTGCAAAGGAAAGGTGTACAGTCATTAGCCTTGGCCATGCAGAGTTGTGGCGGGGTAATGTTGAAGAACGGCAAAAAGGGGAGAATTTATCCAATCTGCTTCTCAATTGGCACAAAGTGTCGGGCAGAAGTAAGTGGCCGATGGTCGTGGAATCACCAGAGGGTGCGATTTTTATTAGCAAAGTAACGCAAAAGTTTTCCGTATGGTGAAAGGGGAAGCATCGTCCTCCGGAGAGAAGACACACACACAATAAAATAAGCACATCTTGTCTTGTGTGCGTGGCCTTCAATAGTCATGCTCCATCCACACCTTCGCGTTGATGGTCTCGTCACATGAAATTAGGTTGACGTCGACGTGCGTTAAGTAGGTGGTGGGTGATTGCCACTTTCGGTGTTCTGATGAGGCATACTATTGAAGCCAGGCCAGACGACATGGCACTAAGGGGTAGTCTGTTCTGCGTTGGCGTGTATGTGGATGCAGCGTCTGGTTATGTGAGGTAGATGGCATTGAAAGTACGACACCGCTCCACGCTGGCACGGAAATGCGCGTTTCAGTTGGGGTGAAATGGTCTCCGTCATTTCGCACACCACAGCGATGCCTTCGACCCACAATGTTCTTCGAGGCTATGGAGACGGGGAGCACTCAACCAGTGGGGCTTTGGCTACCGCATTATGGCATTGTGGAGGTTTCGAGGCGTTGTCCTAACGCCGAGTGGGGACAAACACTGCCGTGTTGGTGGAGCTCTGACGAAGTTGAGCGTGAATGCGCTGCATGAGATGCGGTGCTTATTACCTTGATAAATGTGAATTTTCCTCTTTTCAGTCAAAAATTGGTGGTAGCCGTGATGCATTCTTTTGGGACTGGTCGTGTACTTTTGAAAAATTTTAACTGCTAAGCTATTGTGATGGATAGGAATTTAAGACTTTTAAATCATTACTAATTCGTCTAGAGTGCTGAAAAAGAATGAAATCACTCGAAAGATGTTATTTCTTCATTCTGTTGCACTAGAAGAAAATGATACATTAGGAGCCAGAATGTAACCAATCTCCTATTATTCGTTGATGGCATGAACGAGTGAAGTAAAAAAAACCAACACTACGGAATGTGGCCTCAGTTGAGCCGGAGAAAACAGTGAAAATTGTTAGAATCGTCAGCTACTATGCTCCCACGAGCGATTGCCTTACTTGCGAACTTCAGTCGTGCATGGCAAACGCATGGGTTTAGCATGTCGGCAAGATGACACTCTCCGTCATGTAGAGAACGACTGTTACATCATGCTGTGGTTTTAGAAAAGGAAGAGTTCGATTTGGCTATTTTTCGCTAGTTTATTTTTAATATGTGTTGATAGAAATGATTCAGAATTGCAACAATGAGGAAAACATCTTAAAGCCAAATTTTCATCTGGGTCTGATCCTGGTATTTACTGGAAAGAACCATTTCCCCTCTTAACACGGAGGAAGTGATGCATTATTCGAGACATGTCTGGAACAGAACTTTTTTTAATAGTGATCTAGGAAACTGCTTTTATGGAACATATTTGCCTTAATCCCACCCTCAAAAGCACGGATAACTCGGCCTCGTCGGTCGTACTCCTTGTCCGGGTGGCAGGCAATTCAAAGGACCCATTTTTCCTCAGCTCGCATTGAATTGTCTCTTTACACCCTCAAGGAAACACGCAAGATGATATTTGACCGTGTTGGCTGTTAAATTGAGTCATAAAAGGTCACAGACTGTCCAACAACTAAAATGTTTATTCGCCGGGTTAATGAAAGTCGTAACCCATAATCAAATTCATCTAAAGTTACACATGCAACAAAGGCATGAACCAGATTGCTGATAGGTAAACTGACAGGGTGCCAGAACGTCGAAATAGAGTATGGCTGAGGTTTTAAGTTTTATGCATTTACATTACAATTACTAAAATCAAGCAGGACGTTAAATATGCAACTCCGGAAACCGTTTTCTGGTTCTATGGAACGAAATTAGGACATTCGAAAGACGGGCAAATCTTAAAGTCAAGTGGAGGCACGCGGTTTGTCTAAGAAAGGGGATTTTCGAACTAACGCAAATAATGCGAAGTGAAGAGAGACAAGAACAAGTGAGGAGTAGCTAAGGTTTGACTGAAATATAACACTCAGAGCAGCGGTGACAGACTCGGTGAATCTTCCCCACACTTGTAAGCACATGGTCATTGCTGGCATTCGAGGTTTGGAAGGCCCGAAAAGAACATTATAGGCGCGAGGTTGAGAAGTGGAAAAATGGGAAGAGAAGAAAGGCCAGTGTGAAGAAGGCAAACGGTGAATTAGCATCAGAGAAAGGAAGCAATGAATCAAACTAAATCCGTTTTCCCACAGCAAAATTTTTGACGCTTTGAGAACTGCAAGAGACGTATAAGGACGATAAGTGGAAGACGATCCGTGTTTCCATAAAAGTTAAGGCAGCGGATTCCTGCAAAGGGCAATGAGGATCAACCGAATTCAAAATTTGGGTAGATACTCAGCAATAATCCCACTTCAATAAATTTCAACCACTAGGAGAAATGATTAGTAGTTGGCCTCGGATGTGGAAGAACGCTCCATGGCTGGCAGGGAGGGAAATGATTTTGCCCAGAAGAAAGCACACTTCGCTCCGAAGCTAAGAGGGCAGACCCCATATCACGCTCTTTCGCAAACAGGCGGTGGATTCGGTAAAAAAAAAAGCCTGTTTGAGATTGAAGCCTGCGATGGGAAAAATTTTGAATGTGACAAGAGAATGGGAGCCTCTTTTGGCACCCACTCAGGGCTGCAGACTTACCCATTTGTTTGATGAAGGGACATATGATGCTAGGGTGAATACGGTGAGGATCGGTCCACCGATGGCGCGCAAAAATGGAAAAGGCGATTTGAAGCACCCCAGCCGGTAAAACTTGCAGCAGGAAAAGCCAGTCCGATTATGGCAAGAACGAAGACGACGGCTGTAAAAGCAAATCACGGTGTCTCCTTTCAGGACGCACGGCTTTCACAATCAGTTAACCCTTCAAATGCAATCGTCAATTCATTCCGATTCAGACCACGAAGATTAATTCTCGCCTCTGCGCGGACTGCTGGTGGGCAATGCTCAGTGTTAACACTGAATACAAAAAAAAATCGACGATGGTTTTGACATTGCTGCCTGATTCCCCATCTCCAGACAGCTTTTCACCTGCACCAGTGGGAGACTCCCCGGTGGAAGAATCACTACCATCTTCACTCCGTCGGATATATCTTTTTCCTCGCCACTTATACACATTTTCAACCTGTCAAATCATTCTCAAGTCCATTTTATAGAAGTGATAGAAATCTACTTGATTATGAACTCTTTTAACTAGGTTTAGGCCTCTCTGTTCGAGACAATATTAACTAACACCAGGGAATCCATGAATTTCACCCAAGCCAAATGCACGTTCTCCGCTTGTCATGCTGCCGTTACGCCCCACAGTCGTGCTTCTGAGATGTCGGGACTCCTTCTAACTGCAAATGGCAAAGAAAGCTGTCTCACCACTTAGGCGAGCAATGAGGGTGAGGGTCTTGCGTCGAAGTCCGGAGCCCTTGCGCAGCGTCAGGTAAATGTCCATGAAGACATCTTCCACCAGAACACAGGCGACTCCATTTACGCTCGACGAGAGAGTGCTAAAGTGAAACGAGTCATGGGCTGCAATTTTGCTACAAGTTACTTAGAAAACTCCAAGTGTTCATGTCTTAGCCACGGGAAGAACAGGCCTAATGAAGGAAGAGCGCCACAAAATTGGGCGCCAACGCTCGATTTTCGAAACCTACTCATAAACACCCAACTATGCACTTGGCTAGGAAGGCATAAAAACACTCGGAGAGGACCTCGCTTAAGGGTTGGTTGGAGAAAATGAAACACCCTCTGTCGCCATTCGCTGTAATGCAATGGACTCAGATGCGCACAATTGCCAAGTATCTTAACGAATAATGCCTGGCTCAGACAGGTCTGCAAGTGCATCGGCTGCCGGAAATGGTGGCAAAACAGTCTAGGCCACTTGAGATGAAAGTAACCGACACCAATGTAAAAACCGTTTTGCCAAAAAGCCAATTGGGTGTAAATGCAGCAAACCATTTGGTCTAGTCAAAAACTACGTCAAATATCTAAACTGCGAGTAGGTAGGGTGAAGTAGATCCAAAAACTTGCCTCAAAGCGGCGGCAAAGACAGTTGAAAGGAAGAGGCCCTGACCGCAGGGACTCCCCAAACAGACGCATCACAAGGTGCGGGGAAAAGTTGGTCGTAATCGCTTATTTTCGCCATTCAACTTAGGATCGCAGTTGTAGAACATAGCGTAGGTGACCAATCCGATGATCATTTGAGTTTACCAAAAAGACCGCGTTCATGGGCAGTTGGAGGTGAATGGCCCTGAAAATGAGGCAACATAACAGCAGTATTCCATCCATCCATGCGTGTTCCATTTGCTGGCCACTTGAACGACGGAACCCATTTCCGAAACCAGCGAATATTCCAACTCCTTTCAATATATGTAAAAAAAAACGATGTAATCCGGACAAGGTAACACTCTGGGTTTTCTCCCACGCGGTAGTAGTCGACAGTTTGATAAGAACCGTGAAACTAACCCTCGTCGGTCGAATCCATGCCAAATGAGGTATTTCTTTTAAGAAGTACCAATTCGTTAAAACACGATATAGCGAATTACGTGCGAAATTCAACGCTCTAACATAACTAGTACATGCGGGCAGAAAAAGAAAACTAGACCCCACGGGGAAGGGCATGTCACGTCACTACACTCCACAAGTCCGCCACGGCCCCGCTCCCCCCTCCCCCCCGACACCAAATTCCCTTCAATGCACCTCCCCTCCTCCCCCCCCTTTTGTCCATCAAATCGCACAAATACTCGGCTCGACAGGAAGAGGTCTGGACAAGTGAGTGGAGCCAACGACAGCCACTTAGTGTACTCATGGCATTACACAATCGAGACGGCAACGAAAAGTAAATTTTGGCCCGCTCGGCTGAACACCGATTCTACAATTCCCTCACCAAGACAACAGTCTTCCCATGCCGCGAGTGCATTTTCCCGCCAGAATGGGTGTTTGATAGGAGCGATGGCAAAAAAAGAACAATGCGAAACACAAACACAGAGGGTGATGGCAGCGCGACAGAATGCAGGCCTCGTATGCTATGACGACAAGTCATGCTTCCTGCCTCTCATGAAGCGCATTCACGCTCAACTGGCCAGAGCTCCACCCCACACGACATCTTCGAGTGCCTAATCCGATCGACAACCGAAGTTCCGGCCGACTGTCCTCCACCACACGCAGTGTGCCACATCACGCGCTCGACACGGAGCAGGCTGTAAGCATGGGAAGACGATCCTGACATGGTTCAGTGTTTGTCCCCACTCGGCGTTAGGACAACGCCTCGAAACCTCCACAATGCCGATAATGTGGTAGCCAAAGCCCACTGGTTGAGTGCTCCCGTCTCCATAGCCTCGAAGGAAATTGGTCGAAGGCATCGCGTGGTGTGCGAAATGACGGAGACCATTTCACCCAACTGAAACGCGCATTCCGTGCCAGCGTGGAGCGGTGTCGTACTTTCAATGCCATCTACCTCACATAACCAGACGCTGCATCCACATACAACGCCAACGCAGGACAGACTACCCGTAGTCCATGTCGTCTGTCAATCCGCTTGTGTACGGCGGCGTCGACGGAGGTGGTGATGGGTAGACTAATTTGTGCAACGGCTGTCTAGTGGACAGGTGAATTTTGTTCGGTTGAGGACACAATGACATGTGCTTACAAGTGTGGGGAAGATTCACCGAGTCTGTCACCGCTGCTCTGAGTGTTATATTTCAGTCAAACCTTAGCTACTCCTCACTTGTTCTTGTCTCTCTTCACTTCGCATTATTTGCGTTAGTTCGAAATCCCCTTTCTTAGACAAACCGCGTGCCTCCACTTGACTTTAAGATTTGCCCGTCTTTTCGAATGTCCTAATTTCGTTCCATAGAACCAGAAAACGGTTTCGGAGTTGCATATTAACGTCCTGCTTGATTTAGTAATTGTAATGTAAATGCATAACTTAAACCTCAGCCATACTCTATTTCGACGTTCTGGCACCCTGTCAGTTTACCTATCAGCAATCTGGTTCATGCCTTTGTTGCATGTGTAACTTTAGATGAATTTGGATTATGGGTTACGACTTTCATTAACCCGGCGAATAAACATTTTAGTTGTTGGACAATCTGTGACCTTTTATGACTCAATTTAACAGCCAACACGGTCAAATATCATCTTGCGTGTTCCTTGAGGGTGTAAAGAGACAATTCAATGCGAGCTGAGGAAAAATGGGTCCTTTGAATTGCCTGCCACCCGGACAAGGAGTACGACCGACGAAGGCCGAGTTATCCGTGCTTTTGAGGGTGGGATTAAGGCAAATATTGTTCCATAAAAGCAGTTTCCTAGATCACTATTAAAAAAAGTTCTGTTCCAGACATGTCTCGAATAATGCATCACTTCCTCCGTGTTAAGAGGGGGAATGGTTCTTTCCAGTAAATACAGGATCAGACCAGAATGAAAATTTGGCTTTAAGATGTTTTTCCTCATTGTTGCAATTCTGAATCATTTCTATTCAACACATATAAAATTAAAACTAGCGAAAAATAGCCAAATCGAACTCTTCCTTTTCAAAACCACAGCATGATGTAACAGTCGTTCTCTACATGACGGGAGTGTCATCTTGCCGACATGCTAACCCATGCGTTTGGCATGCACGACTGAAGTTCGCAAGGCAATCGCTCGTGGGAGCATAGTAGCTGACGATTCTAACAATTTTCACTGTTTTCTCCGGCTCAACTGAGGCACATTCCGTAGTGGTTTGGTTTTTTTTACTCACTCGTTCATGCCATCAACGAATAATAGGAGATTTGGTTACATTCTGGCTCCTAATGTATCATTTCTTCTAGTGCAACAGAATGAAGAAATAACATCTTTCGAGTGATTTCATTCTTTTTTCAGCACTTAGACGAATTAGTAATGATTTAAAAGTCTTTAATTCCTATCATCACAATAGCTTAGCAGTTAAAATTTTTCAAAAGTACACGACAGTCCCAAAAGAATGCATCACGGCTACCACCAATTTTTGACTGAAAAGAGGAAAATTCACATTTATCAAGGTAATAGCACCGCATCTCATGCAGCGCATTTCACGCTCAACTTCGTCAGAGCTCCACCACACGCAGTGTTTGTCCCCACTCGGCGTTAGGACAACGCCTCGAAAACCTCCACAATGCCGATAATGCGGTAGCCAAAGCCCCACTGGTTGAGTGCTCCGTCTCCATAGCCTCGAAGGAACATTGGTCGAAGACATCGCGTGGTGTGCGAAATGACGGAGACCATTTCACCCCAACTGAAACGCGCATTCCGTGCCAGCGTGGAGCGGTGTCGTACTTTCAATGCCATCTACCTCACATAACCAGACGCTGCATCCACATACACGCCAACGCAGAACAGACTACCCTTAGTCCATGTCGTCTGGCCTGGCCTTCAATAGTATGCCTCATCAGAACACGAAAGTGGCATCACCCACGCCTACTTAACGCACGTCGACGTCAACCTAATTCATGTGACGAGACATCAACGCGAAGGTGTGGATGGAGCATACTATTGAAGGCCACGCAAAAAGACAGATGTGCTTATTTTTATTGTGTGTGTCTTCTCTCGGAGGGCACGAATGCTTCCCCTTTCACCATACGGAAATTTTGCGTTACTTTGGCTAAAAATCGCGCGAACCCTCTGGTGATTCCACGACCATCGCCACTTACTTCTGCCCGACACTTTGTGCCAATTGAAGAGGCAGATTGGATAAATTCTCCCCTTTTTGCCGTTCTTCAACATTACGCCACTCTGCATGGCCAAGGCTAATGACTGTAACTTTCCTTTGCAACGTTGTTTGGTGGACAGGCTATCGGAGGCCGGTGCGAGCTCCTCGCCCTCTCCCCCAGCAAGCACTCTCTCCTGCCCCACCCGGGTTTTTCGTGACGCATCCACCTCCAATTGTGTGTGTGTGTGTGTGTGTGTGTGTGTGTGTGGAGTTTACTTGCCTCCAAATACTAGTGTCCCATCGTCGTCTACCCGAAACACGAAAGCCTTCAGAGAGCAGCCCTTTCGTTCAACATGCGGTCGCTTATCGACAGTAGCATGCATGGACGAAATTGGCCAGTGATTTCGTAGTATTCAAATAATTGACTCGACTGACAACTTGAGATCATTAATCACACAGAATTTAACGAGGCAAATGCGAGATTTGTTACAGTCAACAATCGTTTCGTTAAGGAGTCGTTTATTTGGTCACCCAGGTGCTTGTTAAAGGGGGCGGCTCAGTGGGATGTGGGGAGGTGCGGCCTTTTTGAGATGTCTTCGCAGAAAATCTTCATCTTTTAGAGGCATTCTGTTTCGGTGTCTAATTGTTTGATTTTCATTACTACTTACTTTTTTTTTAGGGTGGCCTCTTTTGGTTTCGTGGCGAGTTTGGCGACCGGTCTTACAATGATTGTTGGTTCCCTCTACTTGTACACTTTCAAGGAGCCCAACGTTCCACCAGTCTCCGTTGCCGGGTGTTCACCCAACCACTCCTTGGTGGTCCACTACCCCGCGACGCTATAACACCATCAAACACAATATGAATTCTCCTTTTTCAAACCTCTCCTACCTCTACCTCACCCTCATATGCCTTTATTGTCGGTTTCGTCGTCGCGAACATTGTCAGCCTCTTGACCGGTGAGCTCTTTGGGCAGTTGTGGCTGCGCGTCCCCTTAGAGTTTTTGTCCCTCTAATTCTTGTACGCAAGTGGCATTTTAGGACTTTGACACGAGGCTGCCTTCGTGCATTGATGGAGAATTTCTACAGTTTCAAACGATTTTTGCGCCGCGCTCTGCTTTGACGTTGAGTAGGGAGCGTTTAGCACAAGAGAAGAGACTGTTTTTGTCCCCCCCGTCCTTGCGGCCTCCCTCCCCTCCCCAATTCTCCATAAATTCAATTCAGGAACTATTCTCTTGGGACCAAAAAAATGCTCTCTAGTGGAGGGGCTGTGTCAAACGGGCATTTTGGAGTAATGGATACTAGGCGAGACGTTGCTCTTAGGCTTCCTTGTGGCCGGTGCACACACTGGGCTTTTGGCAGTTAAAATTGCCAGAGATTGTTTTTTCTCAGAATCAATTCATGTATCAGTTTTTCAGTAGGCTCGTGACAAGCCTAGAAGCGCGGTTTGGGGGGAAACTGTTTTACAATTAATTGTAGACAAAATCTGTACCCTTTACATCTGTCTCACTGATTAGAACACCAGCAACAACGGGGATATTTCATTTTAATAGGTCAAAAATGCAAAAATGCCTATTGCAGCCCAAGCTAGCCTCATTGCTCTAAACAAGATTCTCTGTGAACGTCTGCGAACATGCAAATACAGCGACCAAGTGGTAAACAAGTCCTCCCGTTACTTCTCTGTTGGTTTGCTTGAATAATTCCGGTATTTTTAAAATTGTGGATCGAGAATGTTTTGTTCCTAATAACTTATGAATGTTTTAAGTCTCGCTTTCGAGTGGCGCGAAGATCACTTGTGAAAAAAATTAGTCCCCATCAAAAGTGGGTTTGGCTGTATCAGCCGTGCTGTCCCACCGACACGTTTTCGGCAGGATGACCGCTCATTTAGTGCACTTCATGCGATGTCATCTCTTTCGTGAGCAATATTCTACAGTCAGGGGATCTGACGCATCTCCTCGACTGCTCAGGCTTTGTGGCCATGGTTTGCGCTTGAACGCTCAGCCATGTCATATGGACTGATACCCGTATTTTGCCCGTCTCTTGACAGGTATGAACTCAAGTCCCTGTTAGCCACTCTCTTCTCGCCTGGCAAGCCGTGTGGCTCTATTCCAAGCTCCCATCCTGCGTACTCCCAATCCACGCCGGAAGTCATCGACGTCGGTAATTCTGCATCACTGGCTCTTTATTACAGGTATTTGCTAGCTGCTGAATTCCCCTTGTGCGCTTTCAAAACTATGCTTTTTTTCCCCACCGTCCTGACAGGCACATGCCACGAAAGTGTTAAAGATGATGCATGCTGACGCATTTGATGAAGCGGATACGGGGAAAGATCACTGAAGCTGCGGATAGAAAGTGAAAAGTCGGTGTTTGGACACGCGATTTTAGCCCCGTCTTGAGGTCACTCTGGATCTGGCGCTTCCAAACTATCTAATCCTGTCTTTTCGTTTTGCAAACTCTGCTATAAATGGACTCTGCTGAAGGTGCCACTCAGTGACACTATTGTGATAGGCTTACTAAGACACTTCCTCTCCCCAACACATTTCTTTTTAACTTTCGGGGGGGGGGGGGTGGCTTTGTCTGCTGATAGGATTTGAGTTGGTGACTAGCTAAGCAAAAGGCGAGCACTGGAAAATCCAAATACAGGCTACTAATTTGAGAGGCTTTTTTCTAGCCACTTGGCTCGATTGCCTCATATGAAATCTGGAAGAGCTTCTTAAACCATGTTATGCGCAGTGAATCTTGCAACAAACAATATTTGCGAATGATCACTAAAGTGTCTCAACTCGTAGAGGAAGACGAAGCGGGCGCAGACTTTCTTTTGTCTATCAAATTACATAAGATAGTGCGATTAGGCAGGAAGAGGCTTGGGCAAGTGAGCGGAGTCGAGGACGTCCACTCACTCGTACTTAGGAGCATTGAACATTTGAAGGTGGGGACGACAAGTAAATCTTGGTTTTGCTTGGCTGACACGTATGACTGGGCGTCTGCTGCGGCATTTCCGCATTGATTTGCGCTAAGTAGCTTTAACAGTCTACGGGAAACAGCGACAGTCCAAAAGGTTACCAGACCTCCGGCGGAGACGCCCTGATGAGACGAAGTAGACTCATCGGGAGTTGTGGCGACTTGGGGGCTCCACAACCTGGACCACCCCGATCCGGGTGTCCTTTCGCCCCGAACCACCAGTCGTTCCACCCCACGACCGCGGAGCGTGGGTGGCAACAAGGACCACTGCGAAACAGGATGCACACACACACACACACACAGATGTTGGAGCTGTCACACGACAGAAGGCAAGCTTGTGGGTCACGACACTAGTAATGCTCCCCCGCCTCTCGCGCATCGCATAGCACGCTTTATCTTCGTCCAGAGCTCAGTCTCACCCGACAGCTGTGTGCGCATGTGATCCGTGTCGGCAACTACATTCAAACGGACTGTTTTCTCCCTCGGAGGTATGTGGCAAATAATGCAGGCTGCCACATGGTAATAGCTGAAATGATTTATTTATATTACTATTTGTAAGGTACAATCCGCGCTTTTTTTATATATACAATAGGCTCATTCGCCGTGCTTTCCCCAGGAATCGCAATCTCCTTATTTTTTCAACACTCCATACTCATGTCAGCGATTCAACCCAATACCGCCATGAGATGTCTATAGACAAACAACTCTCTCCCTAAAAGAACATGATCAAATGGAGATATAATGTAGTAACTCCAAAGAAAACAGGGAAAGAGCTGCATGATTGTTAGAAGAAAAAGGAGGATTTGAGGCGGGTGAAGAGTCATCCTCCTCGATTCAGACGATCTCTTTACTGGTGTCTGGCACTCGTAACGAGAGAGGCCTGCATCAGTGATGTTCTGTCGCCCGTTCTATAAGCGTCTTCAAGTCCATCAGTTTTCATGGGGCTTTTAATGCACACAATGCGACTCGGCCCAGGACCAAAATGCTGCCAATACCAAATCTCCTTCAGACAAATTACCCACGTGGATGCTAATCTTTTCACTTGTATTCTCAACCACAGTGCCATCATTTCATCAACCACTGTTTTACGTCTTATCTACATCCCATTTGATCATGCAAGACTGGCTTTAATTATAGAGGCTGTAGGAAGCCTCCGTAACACCAATGCACATAAATTTTAAACTTGGCTTCATACAGTGGCTTTGAGATCCGGCAGGCAGGTGTCGAACTAAAATGTTGGCTTAAGAGACGTTGATAAGAATTGAATTAAGCATTGAGCCCCAACGATTAAGAAAACTTGGTGGCCTCCCGTCGGTGCGAATCTTAGAGATCTGTCATTGAGCCTATTTAATTTTGGACTCGAAAATCAAACTATAAAATTTTTTCTATTCAAAGCATGAGACAACTTTTAAACTTGAGTTACTTTGTGAATATGTAAATTGAAAAAATCTAATAGCAAGATAATTTGGAATTTTAAAAAAAAGAAGAATTTCGATTGTTTGATACGAATATAAAAAGTAGTGGTGATAATAGTGGAGTTAGCGGAGCAAGCTTCACAACTTTTTGAAGGCAAGAAGTTGCATAAAACATTAGGATTTTTGGGGAAGATTTTTGGAATAACTAGTAGCGTTATCCGCGTAGACACATGCTTTTAAAATCGTATTGCCATCGCAAGGGCTATGTCGAGACAATAGTTGATCAGATTTCTCTTCAAGATCACCCACTTACCATGAAAATATATCTTCTATAACAAAAGAAAAGCTGCAATAGAGAAAAGGAGCATCACCCACCTGGATAAAAGTTTATCGAAAAAATGCAAACCTTCCCAACAATTCGTTTCCACTCATATTTTTATTAGATTGCGAAAAAGATGACAATCCTGCTGCTAAGGATTGTTGACGAGAAACGGATAGAATATTTTTAACCGGATTGTAGACATATTCGCTGTGCCCCAGATTAATCTTTCGCGCCGTAAAAATGCGTAACAAAACTGCAAATGCGCGTCCCAAACATTGCTTTGATGTAGCACAGAGCACATAAAATAAAAAACCGGAAGGGCCGACGGAAGAACTTTACAAAATGCTCTCACCAACAAGAACAAGAGAGGAGTGTTACAACTGGCTAATGCGGACTTCTGCACACGGTGATCTTCCACAAGTTTTTAATACACAAGTTGTATTTATTTCAAACAGAAGGAACTTTAAGCGACCGCCAGAGACTAGTAGTTTGAGCGGCGCCCCACTTTGGCTGGTGGATACATTTTCGGTGGAGTTTAGAGCAAAAAAATGAAACCTATGGGACCACAGTCGAAGGGGTATATACAGATGCGATGCAACGTAGAGGACAAAAATTAAAATTGAAATGGGAATTGATATCGCGGATTTGGTCTAGTAGTTTTCTAAGTTCTATACGTCAGTACATTAGTGGTAAATAAAGCGCCCGCGTTCGGTTTGCCATATCAGTATTGATTCGAAGATCGCAATTAAATTTGTGGCTAAGGAAGGCAGAAATGAGGATTGCCTACAATTTTGATGTTCACAACAAATAATTCAGATGCCTAAATGCTTGTGTTTTTGAGCGTATTAAGTGAATTGGGAAGCAAATTTTTCTTGGCGAATACAGAACCTGCCCGAATAGAGCCCGTAAAAACAGCTTCCGTTTGCCATTGGCAACAAAACGCGAAAGTATTATTCGGCATCTCATCCACAAAATTGCGTAAGTCATGAATATTGGAGATAACTGCATAAAACTCCACGACAAATCACAAGTGGCTCACCGAGCTCATTTTCCAGTTCGTCATTTTTAAGGAACGGAGGAAGGGTTTCTTGCAAACCAGAAGAAACCTGGTGAATGTAGACATGAGGTCGACAGACTGGGGTTCCCCGCAGACCCCCCCCCCTTTAGGGCCTGCTAAACCCTTTATCCATCGTTAATTACAAGGAGACTTTCACGCAAACAGTTTATTACGAAACGCTCCTCATAAGCTTGGCCGTCGATTGCAATTCTATATACCAATCTACGCGAGAAAGATGTCCCTTGAATTCACTGAGTCACACTGTTCTGGTAATGACCTAGACAGGACGCAGGGCAAGCTCAAATAATCCGCGAATGCGATAATCCTGTGAAATGATCTTCTTCACAGGGAACAAACAGTGTGGCACCACAATTGTCGAAAGAGAATTACTGCTCCCCTCTTTCGGTCAAGAAGACAGGGAGTGTCTCCTATTAACCTAATAGTGCACAGCAACTTTCCCTCTGCATGAGAACGCAAAAGGTGTTCGCAAGTGCAGGGACCACCTCTTCTCCTCATACCGCATAAAATGCGATTGTGATTAAGTAGTAACTAGCACAAAGCTGGACAGTGGCCAGCGGATCTTCCTGATGACAGAGGGATCTACCTTAGTTTTTTGTTTCGTTTCATGTGTTTCAACTGCAGCACGTAAAAAGGGCTGGTTGTGTCAAGGAACCTGAAAATCTGTGAATCTTTTCAACCAGGTTAAGGGAATTGATTTTGGTAAGCAATCACTAGCATCTGCGATTTGGCAATATGCCAAGGACTACTTACTGGCGGAACGTGAAGGGGGCATATTTTCTTAACAACAATTGGTTGGGAAGAGATTGTGGATGATGCAAGAATGAACCAGACCTACAGCCACGTCAAGATGCAGACAATCATCACCAAAAAAGCATTTACACATCGGGTCCGGTAGGGTTATAAAGAAATATCCGCAATCTTGAAACTTCTCTCACATCGAACAATCATACGAATTAAAAATCAATGGGTGTAGGTTAACGGGCTCGCGAAAGACACAAAGTAGCAAATTGTGAGGATGTTGCTCTCCCTCGTTCACCCCCTCCCGTGAAACATGGCGAAGCCCCCACACATAGTTGGCTCCTCGGGTCTAAAGAATGGTTGGATGGGGCGTCGAGATGCGTCAAATCATCCACGCATGTGGCTCTGACCCTTGCGCATTCAGACAGACACTTATTTCACCGTCCCAATGCAGAACTCAGTAAGTACGCAAATTTTCAAAGACGCTACAAATGAAACATAACAACCTGCTTCAGTTTTTGGTGGTAAAATCCCAAAGATATATAGCTTTGAAATTATGCGATTTTCGACACAAAAGGCAAATGGTTACTGAAAGAAATAAAGAGTAAATGGTCCAAATGAAAGCACATTATTTACTTCAAATATTTGAATATTTCGCTTTTAATCAAACTCTGCATATGAGTTATTTGCAGACACATTACTGATGAATATGGGCACAAAAGAGCCCCATATTTTTGTCCATATATACTTGCAAGTGGAGGATCTCTCGAGGACGGCGTTCACAATTTGCTAGTTCGAGAAAACTTTGCCTTCGAGACGTCCAGAAGCGGCAACCTGGGCGAGTTTAATTGCCAAGAAATTTGTCTAGGTGCCTAAACGTTTCGGAGAAGGGCAGACCCTTACCTTCACCCTAACTTATTCCCGCCTGTTTGTCGACGGACGAATTGTAGAAACTACGCTCCCAGGTGACATTTGCCTCCTTCGAAGGCGCATTGAATGACACATCTCTCCACCTAACCATTCCTTCCTCTGTCCGGCTAATTTAAAACCCAATGCCAGAATCAGTAGTCACTTCAAATCACACATGTTTATCTCACAAAGTGTGCCAATAATGAAAAAAGTAGAACCACGAATGAAGCCAGTAAAGCAGGCGTCATCCAGTCGTTTCCTCTACATCACTAAGCCAATAAAATAAGGTCAACTGAAGAGGCTGAGATATTACGCACAAGAAAAACGCTGCTCAATACTGCGGAGGTACGTACATCCGAGAAGTTATAATAGTCTCCGCGAAATGCCTCACAAAGCGAGACAGGTAGAATTGGTGCTAGAACGCTTTCATCAGGCAAGACTATAAATGAACGGGGAGGCTAAAACGGGGACACGAAAATTAGCGCAACCGTCTCCACAAGGTGACCGGAGAGCAAATACAAACACGCTGCAAGAGCAATGCGGAATGCCCGAAGAACAGCCCACAACAGGCAGCAGCAACATCGTAGGGGCATCACCAGAATGAAGGCTCAGCACGACGAAGAATATGAATTTACAGAATTCATGAAGCAGGTTTTTTCCTAGGGAATTTGGAATTATGAACTAGACGATGAACGCACGCCATTCCGAAGTGGCATGTGGCACCAGAACCTCCTCGTCAGCCTCAGGGTTTTTCTAATGTGAGGGGAAGATGCCTTCGTCGAGGTCTGAGTCCCTCTCAATAATCCCGTCTCCACGTCTTTGCCCTAGACAAATGGTAGAAAAAGCGGGATTTATCACGAAGCCATAATATGCGACTACCGAGATCGTGAGCCACTCCCGCAGTCAAGTGGCAGAGAAGTCTAAATGGGAAGGCCGTAAGGGACAAGGCCTCACTGTCTGGGGCGCAAGTACCCGATCGAGGGAGGTGGGTGACCAACGAGAGCACAAATGACGACTTCTGTTTTCCACTTATGGAAAAGGACCCCTTGTGCTATCCCCCAAATCTTCCTCTATAGTGGGCCAGTGCTATAATTTCGTGCAAATCTAAATCGCCTTTGCGACATTTGTTCTCCACACAGTCGCCATACTGGCTCTCAACTTTGTGCACCACCAGATGAGCCTTGGACAAGAAATGCATCGCTGTAGTGTAGCTCACGCCCTTAGCAATCTTGTCATGCGCCGTCTTTGGCGAGAACCGACCGAATAAGAGAGTCCGGAGGAGGAGGAGGAAGGAGAGGAGGAAAAGAAGGAGAAGCCTGCATGTAAGGGTTAACTGCAAAGAGGCAATGTACGAGCCATCGGGGAGAAAGAACAGACAAAAAGAGGCGAACAGCAAAAACTCTACAGCACAGATGAAACAATTCCTGTCCTAACCCCGCTTCACTCTTCGCCACCAACATCGCCGCTCTATTTGGGCACCAGAAGCCCTAAGTCTAGATCAACGCTGCCGCCAAATTTCGAAGTGATTACTTGGCCAGGTGTATATGAGGCGTTTAACGGGTAGAAATTGGAGTGCAACGCAAGAGGGAGCAACTGGTGTGCGCCATGCTACGAAGCCTGCTCCACAGACGGTGTCAACTGTCAGCATCAGCCCAGCCCGCGAGTGGGTGCATGGTCGGGAGTTGGCATTAAGGAAACTTATTCGAAATGTCGTCGCCTACCAAACAGAAGTCATTTGTAAATGCGACGTAGTTGTAATCAACAATTACGCCTTGTCTAACTACATCTACACTTGCATTTGTCACCAATGCAAACAATCTTGCGTCGAGGCACGGTTTTCGCCTCAAAGTCACCAAGTGGCAAAAAAGTGGAAATAATGAGGGATTGGTCTGTCCACTCATCAAAGTCCCTTGCTTCCACATTTGGCTTGTGGTGCCGTGACAACGAGTTCACTCTCATCATGACTTAGTGGCCTTAGTAAAGATCCCAGGCAATAAACGGCTTCCATAAAGGCAGCGCGTCATGGGAAGGATCACAGCGTTGTTCGAGCATTTCAGGGCGCGAAGTCTCGACTGTACTCACGCATCACCATCAGCAGTGGATGCATAAATACCTTCGAGAGAAAGAATCTACTTCGTCGTGTTTGTAGCGTCATCAGCCTAATTCTTTAAGAGGGCAAGAGGCTTTCACTCGTGAGCAGCGGAAGGGATTTTCCTCAGGGACATTGCAAAAACGAACCAAAATTATCAATGACGTTGGCTAAAACATAGGCTTCACATAAGTCAGCTGGTGTGGCAGTTAGAGCTGGCACATGAAATACGCAAAGCTAATTTGTAACATGCTCGTTGCCTTGTTGAACCATGGTGATAAAAGCCGACCTTTGGCTTTGAGGCACAGTGTGCTGCAAGCAATTGAATTCGGTGATTGCAGCGGGTAACAGCATGTCTTGCAACGATAGGCGCCGAGTCGCAGCTGCTGCATCCAAGCGAGGATCACCAAAACAGCCACCATTGGCATAATTCTACGCTCAAGTCTCGGATCGGGGCTGGCTGAGGCTGTGACGAGAGCACTGTTATTCAAAGTTCGAGGATATTTGAAGCTTTCCATAGAGCACCGTTGTTGGTCTGCGGCAACTTCCGTCTTTGGCAAGCTTGGTGCAAAAGACGTTCTTCTCATCAGGTCAATCTTGCCCTTTTATGAAGGTACAAAATGTCGCAGGTATCATTGACGAGTAAATATTCTCAGGTTTCCAGGCGCCTGCCCGTTGAGTCAATGAGACTCCTCGGTGTGGAGACTCTCATTCGTGGCCATGGCTGCCGGCGGACTACCCCGATACAACGTGGCGACATAATGAATCATTAAGGATCACATTAGCTTGCCTAATATTGCAGCATGAACCCATCAGTCGGACCGAATGAGGAATAAGTAAGTGCAGCACAGTGAAGGCAATTCCTGATTCTCTTAGGTCGGTCCTCGTTTCCCACAACAAGGACGTATTTACACCGCAAGAATTGCGTTAATATCTAGCTAAGAGATTTTTTGAAGAACTTCTGTGCTTGTCTGAGTTCAATGCAAGAGAAGGAATTTACATTTCTCAAAAGTGGGTCCGTCACACGCGACGCAGCGAACCCCGAATGTTCCAAATGAATGGTGCCGGATGCAGTCGGGAATGAGCACACTCATGATACATAGCCGCCAAAGGGCAACGCCGGAATGGAAGGGGTCGTCGCAATGTCACTCAATTCACAAAAATGCAGTGAATGGCTGAAGACGCGAGACCAGCCTCGGAGAAGAAGAAGCACGAAACAATTTTGCTCAACGCGTAAGACATAAAGGAATTGCGAGAATTGGGTGGAGAAATGGGTAGGGTTGGCACTTCACGCAGGCAGTGCTCACACCAAATGCACTACAAAAATCTACAATAAATTTGGTCCCTCGGCCCCCCCAAACCAAAAAACGGCCTCTTTCACACCATTACCATCAGGCTGCATCAATCGTCCGTCGCGACGCCCACTAAGCGCCAGCGTGAGCCTGCCTCCCCAGCGTTGCCCGGAAGACACAATCCACATCCGAAACGGAATATCAGTTAGTGGAATTGGCAAGTTACATGTCAACAAGCCCGATAGGGAATGCAAGAACATTCCGCCATGGATGGTTGGCCGCCTGGTGGTCGCGGTCATAAACAATCCACTGACCGCCTACAACCATAATGTAGTGTTCTTGCCAACTATTACTGCACCTGGAGTGAAGAGCAAAGCACCTACAACACATCAGGAGTATGTGCATAATCGACGTTGTTGAACCAGGCAATGAGGAGTTTGAATTGTCCCACTGCGGGTAGACTTCGCCCACGACGTCGGCAAATGGTGACACTGCGCTTGATCAAGCGCAGGCACCAATGACCTCTGTAACAGCATGTGTGGAGGGCAGAGCAAGGAAGAGAATCGTGGAGATGGGGAGGGAGGAGAAGTAAGCATGGAAGCGGGAATTGAGTTGGATGAGGAGGATAAAAGGAAGGAGAAGTTGGAGTAGGCGGAGGAATTTCTGCTGACTCTTCTTGCAACCCTCAAAGGAACGCGTCAACCTCGAAGGACATCCGTGAATACACGGGAGGGCACCAACTGGCTGCCACCAACGGGCATGACAGACATGTTCCCCCACCGGCAGTAGCAATGCTCCTGCCTCCCCCCTCCCGCCACCCCCCTGTATGTTGTGTCACATCGCTCCGTTGGTCAGGCTACCCGAGCGAAAGCAGTTGTAAGCCGGAAGAGGGAAAGGACCGAGGCAAAGATAGGCCAAAGGCCAAAGCCAAAGAAAATGATTGCAGACTCTGAGTCAGAGCAAAACGCAAGAGCCGTGGCGCGTGCAGCCATCCACACTACCCGCTCTGTGACGGTGTCCCTCACTTGTCCATCACTCAAGTGAATCAAGTGATTCAATGAGTCCGCTGTCACAAGTAAAATGGCGTCTCTCTCCTATCCTCTCTCATTGGACCTGTCATGTTTGTCACGAAATTTGTCCCGCAGCGCAGGAAGCTGAAGGTAAGATACAAGGACGCAGATGCGGGACGGAAAATCGACCGTACGGCAGAATGGTGCATCGCGCGTAAGATTTAGTGAACCAAAACCGATAAACGCGGCAAGTTGGGTGGACTCAGTGGCTAAACGCTATTTTTGACGAAAATACCTAACGAGTTACATGGCATTTAAAACCTTTGGAATTCGAACCCCCAATGCAAAAGTCCAATATTGATGCTCCATTTTGGGTGATCAGGATCCGAGCTGCTGATTCAAACCGATCCATGTGCCATCACATAACTCGCGGTAGGACTTGCCGGTGTCCCGAAAAATGTACAAATCGAAAAGCTCTGACAAGAGCCCATGAGTGTATTGTTTGGGCCGTGACAGTAACAAGCCTGCTACAGGCTGGTATGCTCCACCCAGCGAAATTATCGCCTGCATGACACAGCCAGCGTAACATTCCTTGTTGATTAGCAATCCACCAGACGGCGCACAAGTGAGTCTGGGTTGTCCTCTGCCGACAACCACTCTGCCCCAGCACAAATGGCTCAGCCATGCTGCCCAGAGACTTCAAAAATGGGGTAGAAGGGATGGCATTCGGGGGAGTCGGGGATTGGAACGAGGGGGCGGGAAGGCGGCGTTTGCAGGGGTGTGTGGTGTTGTGTTCGTGTGTGCCCTATCTGCGTTTGTGGGCTTCGTGTTCATTCAGCACCCTCCTGGGTAGGGACGGTGGCCAGAACAACCGCCCATTGCTTGAGTGTCATGCTCTGCACCCAAAGTCCGCCTAAAACCGCCACTGTCTTCAATGAACACCTGGGACAGTCACTCCTAAACGTTGTGAGGCTTTCTCAGACATGTCAAAAGAAGTCCCCATCTCACATTCTCCTCAAGCTAGAATGTCAAGTGACTGTCCTCGTCACCGAAAGTGAACCAAACTAGCGCCTCCTGCGACTGTGGCCATATCACGCGTCGGCCGAACTCTTTCCTCCACCATTGTCCACGACCACTTATTAGGCAAGTCTGATCCAATGACAAGAGTCCTCGGGGGGGGGGGGGGCTAGAAGCGCTTCTTTCACTACGTGGTGCCGTGCACAGCCAAGAAGGGGCCTTCCGTGTGGTGCCAGACGAGTGACCGACTCGTGTGAATCAGATGGACATGGGACGGCCTGCCAAGAAGATCGCAGACATGAAGTTCGGTCCGCACATCTTGTATCAGAAATGAGTTCTCTAACTCCGCGGTTACCATCGGCCTCACGGTGTCTGCCTCGAACCCATCACCTGGGCCAGGTGCGAGAGGCAACCCACAGGGGAATCAGACTGCCGCCGATTAAACGAACACCTCATGGTGGTCGTAATTCGGGGGAAGGCGCCAGTCGCGTTGTGACGAAGAAGTACTCTCATATCCCATCAAGCGCAATGAACTTTCCACGTGAGCGCTCACCTGTCCGAGCAGGAAGAAAGGCAAGGAAAAGCGGGAAAGGAGTTAGTTAAACGAAGACGGAAATCGGCTAAGAAAGCAGCAGATGCAGTGACGAAAAGGAAAAGGGAGGCGAGGGGAGGGGAGGGAGGGGAAGAGGAGGGAGAAGAGGGGAGGGCGAAATGCGTCGTTAGACAGAGGTCGGGTGGGTGAATGAATGAGGAAGGAAGGAGGGAAGGAAAGAGGAAAGAAAGAGGAATAATGATGGGGTGAGGGAAGGAATAATGGAAGAGTAGGAAGGGGAGGTAAGAAGTGGAATGAGGGATGAATGCACAAGAACCGATGAGACAGAGAAGAAAGGGAGAGAAAGAGAACAAACGAACGGACAGTGGGGTGGTGACGTACCTCCTGCTGCGTGTACCCTCGACGCGTGGAATCGCCCTGCTCACATGCACCTTGTTTCCCTGTGCCTTCCACTGAAAGTACCGCAGAAAGGCGGTGGCCTCAGGTGACCTCGCTCGTCCATAACGATGGCGATGGCGAATGCGATGGCAACGACGAAAGCGTAGAGAAGCAGTTCTGATCCACCCTTACTGGAACCCATCATTTGGCGTCTCGCGCATTGATGCAATTCAATTAATATGTAGTGCGCTGATCACGCTCGATTTTCCATTCCCAGTGACTCCCAAACGCCTCCATCCTCAAAATCTCCTGCCAATTCAATCCCATTAGACAGAGGAAGGCCTCTTTCAACTTTGAGTAGCCGATCTTCATTAAATCGACAAGTCGAACGAGGGGAAAAGGATTTCACAGGAAAAAACCCCTGCTGTTTCAACATAAATATAAACCATACAAATTATTCCGCAGATAGCGTTTCTTTACCTGAATAAAACAAGTAGCATATCAAAAAACAAAAGCTTTATGTTGATCACTCCGCCGAACAAATATATTTAACGTCAACTTGGTCGAAATCATCGATCCAAGCTAAGAAGGTTGCTCCGCCAAACTGAATAACAAATCTCTCAAACATAAGTGTCAGGTCGATTTGGCTGAGAGTAAGTAGGAGGAGTGACAATGCCAGTATCTTAGTCGTCGACTCACCTCACAAAACTGTAAGACGCAGGCGGAGCCTGAGTAGAGCTTTCAACAATTACGGAATGAGTGGACAACGTGCGCAATTTTGGCACCAAATGTCGAAATAGAGGGTTTAGAAGACAGAGTTCGCAGTAAACCATAGGCCCTGTTGTCACCTTTCGGCGATTTCATGCTCGAAGCAACTTTGTCTATGGTTTTAACACGTTTCGAGGCCGTAAGAAAACCGTCATCCGCGTTGACTTCAAACTAGCACCCTCAATCTGTCGACGA
>QEYB01000327.1:0-22630 GCA_017562135.1 Dipylidium caninum | reverse complement strand
AAAGGAGGAGAGATAAGGGGATATTGCTTGACGGTCTTCGCAGGAGACCACCTTGCTGTCGACTGTCTATCTTGCCAACATTATCTGGCGATTTTTGGTGCAGCTCATTTCAAACCCCCATTTCCTCTACAACACCCATAATGCTAGGAGCCTGCGTTTCCCAGCTATGAGCTAACAGGGGAAGGTGCGTAAGGACGGAGGGTAATTTTTATAAGAGAGTAGGAGTGAGACAAGGCTCGGAAGGCAAACGATGCGAGTAATATAAAGTGCCATGTTCCTAGCAGTGGGGCACTTAGGCTGTAATAGACGGGGAATGGACTTAGGGTTAGAGGGTAGAGGTTCTGTGGAATAACTGAAATTACTGGTCGTGCTCGGGAATCAAACGCCTGAGGCGCACGCGATGGCTTTCGCTGGGTGATGCCGACGCACTAGCCAAATGCATCCGCATCCGCCTGCGGTTTATTGTGAGACACAGTGTGCGCGTGGTATGTGTGCCGAGATACGCGAGGACAACAAAAAAATGCTAATAATAATGGTAAAGAAGGTGATTGGAAGTTGGAGGGTTTGTTTGCCTACTCATGACAGACGGGCAAGTAGAATATAGAGTTGCCTGTTAGAGTCGATGGTAGCGGAGGCAGCATAGATCAACTCCCCTGTGTGAATATGGTACTCATTCCATTGTGTACTTCATTTATCAGTGTAAAAAGGGCAACCTCCATCCAGCAACCCACGAAACTACGCGTGCAAGAGTTGCCCTACATTCAGTATCTGCTGCCATCATTCTGCTTATTCCGTTATCTCTAAGTACGAGGTTCCCGTTGCCGTTGGATGTTGTGTCGGCTGCCACTCACACGTCTACCTTTTCCGTGGTGTTTGCGATGTAACCACAGCATTAATCCACACTCCATGACCCGACTGTGGCTGTAGCACTAATCACTAATACACACGCTGATGAGACGTGATAACATGCTTCCACCACTGCAACCGCCGTCGCATATCCCCATTAAAGGCAACCCAATCGCCTCACCGTCTACACAGCCGACTCTACCCTCTGTCCATCCTTCCAACTCCTCCTACCTACACACATCCTCGTATTCACTTACGACTACTGTGATTGGCGGTGAAGGAAGAGGCTTCGTCTCCCCTCCAGCATCTCGCCTTTGCTGGAAGAATGGCATTTTGAGATCGACCTAGTTGCTCATCTCAGAGACGGTTAAGACGTGCAGACAAGATTTGAGCAACTGCTGTTGGGTCTATGAACGCATATGTGTCTTTCCATTTCTTCGTCGACGATTGTCCCAAAGGAGATGGTCGTTGCGTCCCTTAACTGGACACTAAATCACCATACACAGGTGGTGGAGAGTGTGAATACCCGAACGCGCGCTGATGTTACTTACATCAGCACAGATGATGACAGTGGCAATCTGTTCAGAGGATGATTACGTGGAGCACGTGGAGGTATCTCAATTCGAGTGCTGGCGAGAACAGTGGACAAAGAGTTTCTGTGTATCTGATCAAGTTTCTCACTAATTCCATGCATTAAGGTACCCCTATATCTGTTGTTATCAATTTGTCCTCATGCCCACAGGAGTGTAGATTTACGCGTGCATCCACGGACTGCTGCGCCTCCACACATCAATGTCACTGTTGTTGACGAGCTCCTCAGCGCTGTTTTGTTAGCGATGCCTTTTTCCTGCTTTCACCCACGTCTGCACTTGCGCGTGCAATCGTGCAAATGCGGTAATTTCCAGGAGTGGTTGCGGTGATCATCCAGGCTCGAATGAAACGACGCATACTTTGAATGCACACCACTGCAACCTTCGACTGACTACTGACCACATGAGCAGCAGACCGGTTGCCATTATTCTACCATCGTTTTGCACACATTTCCGCGATTTCCTCGGCATCCTCAGAGGGTGGCAATTAAATGAAGGGATGCCGGTGTTTCAGATGCGCATGTGTCAGTTAACCCCCTTACTCTTCACCCTACACATTCACCGAATGCATATGGTGGCGTTACTTCTTGATGCTACTCACTTCTCACAAATAGGTCTTGTGTGGTATCAACATGGCATGTGGGTGCGCGTGTGTCTGTGCGTGCCGAAATGAAGGGTGCTGAAACAGTTGGGTGGTAGTACAGAGCGTGTTTATCAAGTCAGGACATTTCATCTTAGTGCACTTGTAGTAGAATATGGGGTCAATTGTCAGAATTGATGATAGCAGAACTCCACGATATGAGGTTCCCTGCATGAGTGTTGCACCCACTTTCGAACATACCCATTCATGTGACTGCCTCGTCTCGCAGTGTATAAAAGGCGCAGTCAGCTAACACACACCAAACTATCAGCGAGGTAATTACACTAACTTCACCATGTGTTGGGGTCATCAAGCCTACTCTGTCTGCTGTACCTACGAGGTTCCCGTTGCCGTTGGATGCTGCAGTGGCTGCCACTCACACGACTGCCATGGCTGCGGTGGCTGCGGTGGCTGCGGTGGTTGTGGTGGTTGTGGTGGTTGTGGTGTAACGACGGCGGCAGTTCACACCCTATGTTTGGACTGTGACTGTGGCACTTGTCATGACCACTATCACTAATGAGACATGCCAACAAGCTGTCAACACTCCACCCATCAGCGCATATCCACAGTGGAATCATCACAATTTCCTCCGCCGCCCACGCAGTCTAGCCGCCTTCCTGTACACTTTCCCATCTTCATATTCAGGTACCTTGATTAGTGGTGGAATAAAAGGCTTCCTCTCCTTGCTATGCTTAGGCTATGCTTTCGCGTGTGCAAATCTTCTAGATTGCACTTGTACGTAGACGTTGGGAGGAAAGGCAGTGTGAGATCGACGTGGTTGCGTGGGGCAGTGGTGGTTCAAAATTCAGTCAAATGTGGCGCAGCTGTTGTTGGGTATATTCGCCAATGTGTGCCTCTCGACAATTGTAGCGGGGACTCTCCAGAGGGAGATGGTCGAGGAATGCCTGAAATCGTCACTGATTGTTCATGTTATGGAGGTGAATGAGTGTGAATAACCGACCGCTCATCGATGCAAATGCATTCCTCACGTGGTGGTGTTGGCATGCCCAATGTGGAAAACCAGTTAATTGCGGTATTCTGGGCGGAGGGCCTGTGAGATAATGCTTGCCGACGTTGGCGCTGTGGTAGTGTTCATGAGACCTTAACTGCTGCATTGCCAGTCTTCAGATCGCCTCGTGATGAGACGCTTCGTCTGACGGGGTCTCTGTTGCGATGCAGCACCTCCACCGTCTCCTGCTTCTCCACTTCAATTGGCCATGCTATCGAGCATACGATCAGATAAAGCAGTTTGTCGTTTCCCAGTTGGTAGTGCTTTGTGACTGTCACCACTTCCCCCTCAGGACCACTGGAGCTGAAGGCGGCTGAATTCACCAAGCCTTACCTCACCTTACGTTGGACCTACCGCATTCCTGACCGACGCTGCCACCTCTGGGATCTGCCTCCCCCCTCAAATACCCTGCTCAGTCGTGTGATAAATGTGCCTCGGTGAATCAGGACATTTTCACTATACTGCCAAGAGTCATGATACACCGACATGTGCTTACGTGGTGAAATAGGATCGAAAGGCAACTGGGGAGTGGTGACTCGGTAGGTGAGTCGGTGGCAAATTCAGCTTCTAACTAAGCCGTTGCTCCTCGATGCAGACGCGAACACACACTGTATGCCTTCATCCCACATACTCGAGTTACGTCGGCGAATGTCTCTGTCGCCTTAAATTACCACTTAATGAACTGCGTCCATTGGTGAATAATCTGGGCACCTCAGCACATGCGGTCACAGAGTCGACTGAGCAGCGGTGTACAAATGCGTAGTGTATGACAGCGAGGCGACTCGGACATTGTGTCAGTTCTGATGTGAACGAGGTGTTCATCAGACCTTTCCTCCCGTCTACACAATGCTCCGGTTAACTTGTCACGCAGAGTCTTCTCCATTCCCAGGCCAAGTCGCCCCGTTGTCGCTTGTATTGGTGAAGTGCACTTGGTTATCCTTTTGAGAAGTGCCTTATAGTTTAGGTGGCAGTGGACTTCCACATTTGAGTGACTTGATGCACAATTAGGTCATCATAATCATCGCTTTAACCTGACAGCCGCACCAGGTGGCTCGACTTCTGTCACACTAAATTGTGGTAGAATTATGGGGTGAGATGGGCAGAGACAGACCAAGTTGCTAATGCTCAAGTTGGGCAGATGAAAGTAAGCGCGAGTTGGCACGCAGCATCACAGAGAAAGCGTGGAAACACCTGTTTCTTTGCATACACCTTGGAGAGGTGTGTTGATGGGCACCTGTCGAAATACGTCAAGACACAAACACTTGATGCTGCCGGGATGCAACTGAGGTGTGATTTCGTGTTACTACCCACGTGGTCAACGCAATTTGCACCACAGGAGACTAAGCTCCACCAACTGCAATGCACCCAGCGAAGTGAAGGAGACTAGCATTTGGGAGTATGCTGACGCCATCTCCTTCCTGATGGCCACACCTGTTATTGGCTGGAGTAAAATGTGTATGCTCACCATCGGCTGCTCCATCGGTTCCCTGCGACATGCTTCAACGCATTCGCTAGGAAGGCATCACGATGACCACAGCCACGTTTGCTCACAATGGCGATACACACATGAGCGAATGTATTCTTAATACATGCACGCTTCAACGCCACAAAATGTGCGATTGAGTGTAGACCAGCTTCTGGTTCCACTACTGCTTCTATTCCACCTTCTTGATCAGTTGCGTATGACTATCAGCCGACATTCAAAACAACGCAAATCTGACTGCATACCACATGCGATTGACCGGAGGAGGAGAGACTCGGAGGGGAGGAATCGCGACGTTGCCAGCTTCCTGAGAAGCAACTGACTTAGCCCATTAGGTGACTCCGAAGCTGTCGACCAGCACATAGGAGAGAACTGCAGCAACTCTATGCTCCTCGAAGTGAGATTAGTTGTATTTGCCCAAATTGTCTGATGGCAGCACACTTCGAACGAAACTCACTCCCGCTCCCCCACCGCTCGCGGGCCCGATTGCTTGAGATCCACCAAATTATAATTGACAGGATTTGTTAAGTGAACAAGACATATTCTAATCTGCTTCATTATCCCGTGACCGAAATCTGTGCACCTCCGGAGCATGCGGGAGAAAAGTGGGCCATTCAACGCGTCATTCAAGCTTACGTACGTGCAGACAGTGTCAAATGTGAAAGGTGACGCATGACTGCGTTGACACGATTTTCGCATGCCCAACTTATTGGTTGCCAGTCCGTCCGGTCAGAGCATAGCACTATTCCACCTGCCCTGTGGGAAGTGCATGAAATGCAAGCAGCTGCAGGACATATTTTCTTGTCGTCAACTGTGAAATGGGCGGCAATGGCGTTGATCTGGCCTGCATCTAAGAAATGAGGCTTGCTAAGAAGTGTGTGTTGAACGATGAGAAGGAGGAGAAAACCCCCTTATCCCATCTGACTCACTCGGATAACTAGTTGTTCATTTTACTGTTTACGGTCTTTGTTGACTCTTTCGAGGAACGGGACCACAGTTGTCATGTCCCCAATCAAAGGTAATGCCACAAAGCGCATGAATTTGCGTGGAAGCCTCTAAATTGGGCCAAGTTAACAGGATTACGGCCTCAAATTGCCATGTAGCCAATCCACATGGGATCGACTACGAGGTCTGCGGCTCTGCAGATGCGTAGATGAGCATAAAAGGATGCAATTAGCCTTGCGACAGTCCAAGGAGAGCAGGTCGCAGTTGTGACCCAAGCAACAGTTGTGACAGCACAAAATGTATGGATGTATTCAGTGAATAAGCACAGTCCACCATGGTAGTCTGTGGTCTCAAACTCAGTGTTAACCTGTCACAACGATTGTGCATCAAGGAGCAGTGTAGCCACAGCGGGCTTTATAGTTTACGCCATCCTGTCATGTGAATGCGCAGTCCATCTTTACACCAAAGCTGTTTGCAGTGACGGCTACGCTCATTGGAGGACTATATCACAACCTCCGCTGGTTTATTACGGTGAAAGGCGGCTGAGGACGGAGGTGTGAATATACTCTTTGGTTGATCGCGAGTGTCGAGTGCCTGGGTGAATCAGCGCATGGAAGGGTGGCTGCAAAAATAGGCTTCCAGAGGAGGGACGGTCGCTTTGTCGTATTTGCACAAGTTAATATTTGCCTTCTCGGCCACCACGTGATGCGCCCTCTTGATGATGGCTGACTTCTGCCAGTGTGTCGCATTTGTGTGTGACCGAACGGAGCATCAAGTCCCCACGTGTGCACCACGGACTTCTGAGGCGACTTCTGTGCTTATCTCACTCGCGCTGCTGACAATTGGCGGAGCGTGGACCTCGCGACATATTTAGTGGGTTTCGGATTTCCGGTAAATTGCTTGACTGACCTTTATACATGTTATTACTTGAGGTGATTGTCGCTATTGTCGAATGGGATGTGCGAGCACAAGCGTGTTGTGCCGCGATGGCAACAGGCTGCTACTGCAACGCCTTCGCTATTCCTTCGCTCGTCGATGACACCGCGATTGTGAAGTTGGATGTCAAGAAGACGAATGACACACGCCATAGTCAGTCGTACACGTGCCAGATGACACGTGGTCAGCTTTGTCCCAGTCCTCGCTGCGACAGTCCACACGTGGGCGATGCGGAAACTGTTGTGGGGGTGGGGCAGATTGAATGCTACCCTCGGCTTTACTCAATGCAGAAACGCGGGAGAGTCGGAGGACACAGCGCTCCCCAGGCCCGAGGTTAATGTTCACCTGGGGAAGTGAGGCCAAATCCCCTCTCGATACGTCTTTATTGTGCTCCACAATAATTATTAACCCTTCTATGTGAGTGAACATATGTTCTTCCGTGTGTGACGGAACAGAGGACATTGGAATAGTGAGATGGTAGCAAAAAAGGCGCATATCAGTGAGGATAATGTATTTCGATGACTTTGTTGTAGAATAGGAGGTTGATTGTCGGTGTTGATGATAGCAGAAGAGAGTGACGTGAAGTTCCCTGCCTGAATGTTGTATTCACCTCGTGATCCGAAGGACTAGGCAAAGCAATCTCTCTTTCCCCAATTGAGGACACGCTGTCACTCATTCAACAGTCACCTTTGGCTTTAGATTCATAATCATCGAGGACCACACATCGAGTAGACCTCCATGTAGATCGACTCAAGTGATGCCCTTATGAGGACTATTATTTAAGACGGTATAGGGGAGCTGTCGTGTTCTGCGTAGTGAACCGATTAATCAGTCAGATTGACAGGATTTGCAGTTGGCACGGCTCCTCGCCCATCCTATGCACATATCTCTGTTTGTATCTCTCTTCCCACTCCCCCTCCCCCTCCCCCTCCCCTCCCCCCCCCTCCCCCCCCCCCACCGCCCAATACACCACAATGGGTTGTCACCCATTTCGAAGTAGGACTGGGAGAGGTAGGAATGGCCTGAACAAGGAGGATGTTCATCATCCCTGTAGATGTGTTTTGTCGTCCTCGAGGGGGATTCATTTTCCTTTTTTACTAAAGAAATCCCCATAGTGGAGATGGTCAACAACAGTAATATGAATTTGTGGAGGCGTGGCAAATGGTGTGTGCATGCGGCAGAGGTTCGGCGATTTACCTCCTCGTAACTCTACCCGTCTGTAGGCATGAGGACAAATTGATGAAGAGAGGTATGGGAGTACCGAAATGTATGCAATTAGTTAGGAATTTGATTGTATGCGCAGAAATGCTGTATCTGCTCTTCTCGTCAGCACTCGGATTGCGTTATCCCCACGTCTTTTACGAAGTCATCCTCTGAACAGATTGCCACTGCCATCATCTGTGCTGCATCGTAAATAATGAACGTTACAGCTGTCTCCCGCGATAAAGACTTTGACGCAGTACTCCATGTTGAGGTGTGCAGGCGGTTATTTGGTAATCACACTGCTCTTTGTTCTCCCGCAGGGATGTGTCGTGATTTGCTCACTCACAAACGCAAAGGTGGTGTTCTTTCTTAAGGGCATGCTCCCTACTAACTTCTGGATAAACTTCTCCATTTGCATGTTTCTGAGTTGCTAAACAGACAAACCTGAGTGACTACAAGTGAGGTGCATTTACGGGTGTCAGCGTGAGATGGCAAGTCGGCAAATTGTATGCCTATGGTTCATAATGTGGACCTACATCTGCCCAGTCTCATCGGAAGCGTCCTGACTTACAAGCAAACTTGTTATTTAGAAAACTGAAGTGTTTACAACAGCACCGTGTTGCACTGAGTCCATCCTTGTCGATAAAACCTGTAAAGTGTTGCCGCAACAAGAGACTCTGTTTGGAATGTGTGCTTATATTCATCTGATGCCAAAGTAGATTCTCCTGAGAGGAGGTCTCCATTGCCAATTGTGGCTTTTCACCTCTCCACACGTCGTCGAATACCCCTCATGTGTGCAGCATTGTTGACAGGCTTCACTGGATGTGGGTGAATGAAGCTCTTAGGGAGGACCAGATGCTCAGTTCTTACATCCTCGTGTCGACTCATGGTTGTATACTGAAGCCCCATGTAGTACATCCAATTTGCCCGCATGCTCTTGCTTATCTGGTGCCCACATCCACATGATCTGCGTGGTGAAGTGGAGTGTATAGAAAGCACCACTGTGCTCGTCCACACATGCTTCAGAGCAGAAGTGTCTCCTTTACACGATGTATCCACGATATTCCGCTGTGCCCGCGTCCGCCTACTCCTACGGCTACACCGCTGCGCCTCCAATCGCCGTCGGCCACACCAGTGGTTGTGGCGACAGTCTCGCTTGTGGCAGCGCACCGCATGCCAGCCCCGTGGTAGAGTATCGTGCGCCCGTGGTGGGATACCACACACCTGCCATCAGTGACAGTGACAGCTTCATGGATACTTGGCCGTTCAATAGCTACTTTGTCACAATTTGGGTGCAATCTCGTGATGCAACCACTTTCTCAGCCAATGTCGCTTTTCTGCCAGTATAGTCTCCCGCCCTCCTTAACCTTTTCCGATTTGCGTCGCTATCCTATCCCATCATAGCACCTCACTCATTTCCCCCTCTGCTCACATTGTCCTCTACTGTCTCACATCGATTTTTTCTTTCTTCATCCACTTCTTCTCCATTACTTTTTACACAACTATTGCTTTGTTACCGGGGTGTGACTAGTCTCGTACACGTGTACTCTCCAGTATCTGAGGCAATTTCTCAAATCTCATGGGTGCTGGTGGCAATAGTTGAAGGCTGTCTGCCAATCTCTTAACCCGTTCTCAAGCTGCCCGCTGTCAAGCACAGAAGAGGGTAGACGTCTGCGAATCGAGGTGGTTGAAATGCGCTACTGTGCACGCGCACGCATTCCACACGACAATTTAATGTGGAGCACAAATCAACTGCTAATGCACTCATCGCATTCAAGTTCCTGCCATCTGTCGGCATGTGACCTTAAAGAGGAATTTTGAAATCGAAGAGGTGAAATTGGCAGACTGTGATTTAAGAAGAGACCTAAGCATGCTAGTCGATCAACAAGAAGTTCATTCCATCGCCTTCCCTACTCTTGTACTGCCTGTCGACGGTACCGCGGTTTTGAATTCGGATGTCGTGGGGGCAGACAACACACACCATAGTCGGTCGTAAACGCGAGAAATGACATAATTCGCACACAGCAACAGTGCATGACTCGTTCAGTAAGTGGATGGTGAGCCACTTCAAACGCGAGGGTGATGCTGTTCTTATGATTGACGACATCGTCTCTATGGCGTGCAGACGCTTCTCCTTCATTAAGTCACCTCACCTACACCGTGGGCGGTAAGCTGTCACTGCACTATTCAAAGTGAAAGAGTTTGGTTTCCTCTGATTCGCACCTATTCACATGGCCGAAATCTACATGTACCCTGCTCCAAAGGCTTTGCTTGCGATCATTTACATAAGTGACTGCGATGATCAAACAGAGTCGAATAAAGCGACGCATACATTTTGAATCAACAACACTGCAACTCCCGCGGGTCGATACCGGGTGGTTGTTGGTGCTGGCGACATTGCATTCATTTGTAAACTCTCGATCCCTCCGGATATGCACTGAAGGTGAGTATAACTTGCTTGCATTTAACCAACCAACCAATGTAGTAACAATGCTGCTCCAGCAGGTTAGCCTTGGATGTTGGTCAATTTTGTCCCCTCTCCCCACCTTCGCCAATGTGCGAGGCTACAGTAGTGAAGCGACTAACCGTCTCAGCGATACAATACGGATGCATGCGGTGGCCTTACTTCGTGATGACACTCACTTCTGAGAAATGCGTCTAACTGTTGTATCATCGCAGCATTTGGGTGCATCCGTGAGTGTGCGCACGTGTCTCCAAATGGAGCACATGCATTCTGCAGGGGTTGATGCGTGTAGATTCCTGCCATATGAATATATCTGCATCGACATGGTCGTAGGCCCCATTGACGACAATTGTCTAGGCTCCCACTATCCAACTCTCCAAGCAGTCACACACAAGCCTTCCCCGTGTGTTACTACTTTTATTGCTTGGTTGTTACTTTCATAAATGCTAGTAGCGGAAATTCCGAGTATTGGTCTTGCCGACTATTTACTTCACTCACTCACTCACTCACTCACTCACTCACTCATTCATTCATTCATTCATTCATTATCACATTCTGAGGCAACGCAAAGTGAGCAAGGTTCCTCACACCCTGAACTACGCCAACTAGCCATGGTGCCCTTTAGGCCAGTGTGAGGATGTCTAATTCTCTCGCTTGGAATGGTGCATAGGAAGATTACCACCCCATGTGCTCCGAAGTAGGCGGAGAGTCGGGAAAGATGGTTCACGCGCAGTGGTCTACAGCGCGTAAGGCAACACTTGGGTGTGACATTGTTGCAGTTATTGTGGCCACGTTCGAAGTCAGCTCATGTCAACGGGAGACCGTGTATGATGGGTATGAGAGTGGCGCATGTTTGGCACCACAAAACTGGAGTTTCAACTCGCAGGAGAGCCATATTTCTCGCAATCTGGATATGGTGAGTATTTGAAGATATGAGAAGAGGATAACTTAACTTTGCTCGAGTCAAATGGCCAGGGCAGAAAAACCCATCTCACCAATCTTCGTTCAGCATTAGCCACATCTACTTGGTTTGGCTGAAATAACTTAATGAGGAAGAAACTCCTACGTGTCATGGAGACGAAGTCATCAATTTAAGGGAGACATCTCCCAGCGAGACAAGTAGAAACGACTGGTTGAATGGTACGCGTTGCCACCACTCCTTAGTGGAACTCGTAGTCCAAATAGGTGGCGAGAGACTATTTCGGTCGAGTGCTTTACAGTTCTTTTTATTAAGATCCACTATTTTGCGCCGGGCACGAACCGCCACTGATGAATGCGGTGTCAGTCGCCGGCTGTAATGGCGGAATCCGCGTCGAAAAGTGGCGCGTTAAGTGAAGAAGAGTGGTTTTGATTGGTCGCGCTCAGAATTAGAGAGGTGATCTTCACTTCATACCGAGGCTACAGCGACAAATGTCACTGGACTTAAGAGAATTAATGATCTGCTGCACAGTCAAGACTGCTGTTAGCTAGCCGAGAGAAAATATGTGTGTCGTACGAATGTACGACACGAGGGTGCTTTCTGGCCCCATTCCTTCACAGGCGATTGGGTAAATCATGCGTTAGGGACTAGTATTTTATTAAAGAACTGATGAGAGCGCAAGATCTACCACTAAACTACGCACATGTTTATTAACTGACGTCACAAATTTCATCTTCTAGTGAAGCAGTCAATGTCTCCGAAGAACTATCTCCACTTGTCGAGATGAATGTTACTCCCAACATACTCGAAAGGTGAGTTTTGCGTTAGCTTTTGACAAACAGAGGCGCAGACCATATAATTTTCAAGAGATGACAAGGATACAATGATTAGTGCCCAAGTGTTGAGCACAGGCCGATGCGGATTACGGTTGTACGATGACTTCTCATCGTTGAACGATGGAGACATAATCTTCTAAACCGTTGTACCCAACCCCCTGTGGTGTGCCCCACATCAACGTGGCTTCCCGGGTGTACAAATCGCCTGGTCTGTTGTTCACCTTTCTGCGGAATAAAGGATGCCGCCTATTTGACGTCTGAACGATGAAACGGCGGAATTGACAAACGCAAGGCGTAATGATATCTCTTCTAACTGCGCAATTAGCGGAGGCGAGTGTGGTAGGCAGAGAGAACTAAGCCACGGGGACATCGAGTTCGACATGCACCAAATACGAGTTGTCTTCTGGGGTTGTTTGAGGAGAATACGTGTGTCATCGGTGGATGACCTGATGGAAAGGCTACCTGACCGGCTTATAGGTTGGCGATCATGGCAGCGGATAACGCTCGTAGTGGCGATGAAAAGCTCAAGACAGGCCGCGTGTCCGGCAACTGGCACAAAATTCGAATCGGCCTCGCTTGCATCAATTAACACGAGGGTGCCAAACAATCAGGCAACTTTTCAATTCAGTCGATCTACCACTCAACCACGGCAAACGACCTCTCATCCTTGGTTGTGAGACACCTAAACTAAAGGTGAAGGTGATAAGTTCGCCTTTTCTCAACACCCCATTCGCACAGGGGGCTTGTACGCTGCATTCGTGTCAATTCATCACCGCTTCGCTCCTCGTAACATGCCGGTCTTGCGAACCATAAGATGCATAGATTGTGGGGCAGTATTGCCATCTCTTCCTCCGGTGCCCTTGCTTTCCAAATCTTCCCCGCCCACCGCCTATTAGTGGGATAGAGATAAATGATGAGCGCTTCGTTACCAATCGAACTTCTCACAGTTCATCCGTCAACAACCCTTTGACATGGAGGCCAGGTCACAACATTGACAATGCATGCATGCATTCGTTTTGCTCCACGATAAGTGACACGAAGGCGGTTCATGACCTTTCTTAGTAAGTGGGTCTCAGCCAAATGCCACCTATAGACAAAGTCCATGAGGTGGCAACTTACTCAAGGTCGGTGATAGAGCGAGCGGGAGTGACATCCACATAAATGTGATGTGATAAAATCGCAGCAGGGGGAGACGAAATTATGGTGTGGTGAACATTATCTCCTTGACATCCACTTTCTGCCTTTGAGACGACCGTCAATCGTATGGGTGCCTGCACAGTGGCACATGAGGATGTCAAATCGTGAAGCAGAGGTACCGACAAGGGCGAGGGTAGGTGGTTTCTGGAAGGCAGCATAGTGCAAAACAGGCAGAGAACTGCACCCAAGTCTGAGGATTCACCATTACTGGGGCGTGCGTTTGAAAGAGTCCAAAAGCGTTAAGAAGAAACTGAGAAGGACAGCGTGGTTGAGACTACGGAGTAAAAGCTAAAGCTTCACCGCGAATTAAAAGTAATGGAACGTCGGTATAAGCCACACGAACTGCAGACATTCCATTCCATCTTCTCCTTACTCAGCGTCCGCTACTACTCCCCTTGGCATTGTTCTGGCCACATATATAATGTCGTGCATTGTAGTCATAGGAGTGAAGTTGCGACTGTAACTCAACATCCAGAGTGTATTGAGATATCTGTCGCTTAGCTGAAACACTCCTTCAGTTAAGGGGTGAGTGCGGGAGTGATTTGGCCGCATTTGCTGGTTCTCATTTCACCGCCGCGATAAAAAGACACAAGACTATTGGACATTGCGGCTAAGTGGCCATGACTCTTTGAATGGCATGAATATTGTCATTTTGCCCTTCAGGACATCCTAATGGCAGACACTTGCACTTCCTCTCATTCTCTCTCATACTTTATGTGTTTCTGTGTGTACGTATGAGGTTCGTCGACGAGCGTCGAGGAGAACTACTGGTCATTTTGATTGAGAGGGAAATATTGGGGGACGACTGTGGAATCCCCAGCAACAAACAACAATTCGTGAACGTGGGTTCCCAACGAAGTAGGAACTGGCCACCTGTACAGAAGTGTTATAACATTTGTCGACCATAATTGATAGAGAAAATACGAATGCACTCATATTGTGCCGTTCGAAAACTTGACGCCACTGCCAGATGATGGAGCAACGGTAAGAGCAGGTGTACATCTTGGGCTGCTTCCTGCGCAGAACACGATTGCCGCTGTTTGTACACCTAATCAGTACTTGCGAAGCTAAGTGGACTCGGTATGATAATGAGCAATGCTCAGACATATGAGCAGACGAGGATGCACCAGGACACGCTCGCAACGTCGAACTGTAATCAAGGAAGATTGTGGTTGCCGTGTGTTCGAATGGTGAGGGAGTGCTCCATGATTCCCCCCTATAATACAGCTGGCGAAGGCATACCAGCGGTCGAGTCCCCATTGCTGTGCATTTTTTTGATGTCATACAGCACGGAGCAATCTTATTGCATGACGAGAACGCTGAACGACCACATACAACCTGTAGTATACTCTTGACAAAGGTGACTCAACTACGAACACACACAAATAATTTACCACATCCGACAAATTGACCTATTTGTCGCCGACAAACCACTACCTCTTTGGCAATTGAGATTTATGCCTTGAAAGAGAAACAAAAACACAACAACCACGAGATGTTACGTGAGGCTTTGAATCGCTTAATTGAATATGAAACCAAGACTTCGCATAAGGGCATCTATGACTTGCCCACTGGTTGCAGAAAGCCGTAGATGCGAAGGCGAATCATTTTGAGTTATTATAATGAGTAGTGTGAAAAGTTGCGCTTTCTGTTTCCTACACGTATTCAACGCTCGACTCATGGATTTCAGCACTTCAGTCTTAAGCAAAAGGTTGTCTTAAACTAGGCACCTGGAACCCGGGAAAGTTGGCTTCCGCTTCCAGCAATTCATGCGATGGCAACTCCACACTCTTCATTAGGCGATCACTATCACAAGTGAAGGCAGTCTGTGGGGGCATTGCACTACTCAAAGCCATCAGTCATTTTGCCAGCAAGGGGAAACAAAAAGTCTGCGTTTATTGGCATTATCGGTCCAAACACTTTTCACTTGGATACACACTGTGACGTGCCATGAAGGTGGGGAAATAAGTGAAATCATCGAGAGATGGGGAGACATAGTGGTGGGTTTGGTGGCAGAAGGAAATGCACTGTGAGGAGGAGAGGGGACTTTGCGCTAACAAACTGACCACTAGTGGTGGGCTGTGGACGGAGTTAGTTGAGGTCGAAGGCCTTCTTTAACTGAACTTGGGGTTACTTATTTCACATCGAAAGGGCGATGTCAATGGCAGCCATTGCAACCGCAGTCTGGGAGCACCCGCTGAGAATAATACCTCTGGTGCCCGTGCAGCCATCACAGCAACTACCGTTGCATCCATCACAGGTGTGTACAGCAACACCCTTTACCAAACCATCGACAGTGGGAGGATTGCAGGGTAAGGACACAGTGTGGGTAAACGGAGTACGGAGAAATGGTTCCAACACCTTTCATAATTTTCCTTCATCTTTTTCATCGAATGCGTGCACTGAACCCAAAGCCTTTATAGCCATACACTTGCATGTCATGTGAATGTGTACGCCACGGGGACACTACGATGCGATAAATAATAAAAAACAGTAGCAATTGTGCATCAACTTCGCCGAAGCCATTTCTCACTGAACACAATTAGCACTTGCCATTTATCTGTATATTCGTTTTGCACACCGCTTCTTCGTTCCCTTCCACATTTGGCTTCAAAACACAGTACGCACGTCCCCACCACTCCAGCATCAATTTGTAACTCGATTAGTGTTCCACGCCACCCCAAAGTTCATTACGAGGTGCTTGTGGGAGATTGCCAAAAGACAGAGATACCAGCGGTAAAAATATACGAAGTACCCCCTTAATTTTCGGAGGAAAGTGTGAAGTGCACCATTGTGACTCACAGGTGGAGAGCAGCCTCTTGGCGTCGATGTGATGTCGTCGCCCTCAGGGTGGCGTGATGTGGAATTTTATCTCAGAAGGCCTGGTGCCCCACACACTTAGCAGTTTATTTTCAAGCCATTTTCTCCCTTCCTCTATACCTCGAGGAAAACCTATGGCGGAGAACTCTGGCCTCCTCAACTTTCAAATGGCGTCTGTTTGAGGAAGATGACTTCAACAGGATTCACACATCTTCCATCACACCTCATCGTAACCTACTTGCCAAGTTAAAGCAAGGTTCCGCCTGCCAAATAGATGGAATGTGAAACACACCAAACACACAGGGCGAGAGGGGGAGGAGGGGAAGAAGAAGAAGAAAGAAAGAAGAAGAAGAGAAGAAGAAGAGGTGCATAGCAGAGGCCCATGACTGGTTGAAAGTTGGCTGAATCAATAAGTTTGTGATTATGCATGTAGTACGCAGGCGACATCTGGCGACATTGAAAGTATTCTAGCAATGCCATAATAAAAATGTCCCCTCCTTTTGTCCCGTCGAAATACACAAGTTCGCCCAGTTACAAGAATTAGCTTCATATATAGCCTCACTTGGAGAGGCTCTTGCGAGACGTTCCGCTAATTCTATTTCCTTGTCTAGGTCTACAGGATGGATGCATTCGCTGGCAACATGCACGAATACAACTCTCCAAAGAAGGCATGAACGTCGTCCCACTGTCTTGGAAAACACAGACACGCAGTAAACACCTCGGTCTGAGGACCATTAGGTAAGAGCCCTTTAGCGGAGGGCACACACAATGCATGCTACCCCTGCCACACCGGTTGTTAAAACCCTGTTGCGTAGGCCAATTCACCGAAAGGTAATTCGTCTGTCTGCTGAGCGCTACTCATTTAATCCACCCGTATATGGTGCCTGTGCGTGTTAGAACAGGCTTGTTAAATCATCGTCTCGCAACCTGCTCACAAAGGACTCCGTTCAACGAAACTCCTATTCAATCTTGAGAGTGTGATGGAGATAAAGCTGTAGGTAGCCCTTATGTTCCGACTGTCAGAATGAATTCCACATTGCCTAGTTTGAGAGAAGAGGACGGAGAACACTGCACGAGTCTCTCTCTCTCGAATGTTTGGTTGTTGCAATACATGTTTGCAAAGAACGCGTGAGCATTAGAGAGGGGAGTGCGATCCAATCAGACCTTTTCCTGTCCCGATGGAGCAGTACACGAGAGAAAACTGCCTCTACCCGACACGAATAGGTCATATTCGCGTCAACTGACTACGGGTATCTCTGGGTCCACGATGTCCCGATGTGTGGAAGGTGACGAACAAAGGTGTCTACCTTCACGGTAATAGCATTTGGGAAGCTGTGAAGGTTCATCATGCAACTTTTTTGGCAGTTTCGCCTCTCCGGCTAAGCCCCTCACATTAAAATTTTCGGGCACATCTTGGGTGTGACTGGTCTCAGTTGTTTGGAGTTCCCTCAACATTACCAAGTGCGCAACGTCGAGCGCTCCATGGGGGCAAGTTCATTCACTCGCCGAAGCTTCTTCTTTAAATCCTAACGCGTATTCGTGACAATGACTTGAAATCCCACTCGACCAAGTTTCATTTGCTTCCGACTCGCAGAGCCACGTCGTCACTATGTGAGGCCTCCCACGAAACTAGGAATTCGATTGTAATGGACCGTCGATCAATCTTGCCGAGAGACTCTATGGCTGGGCGAAACAGCTTCCTGTGTACTGACAGAGACAGGAGATGATTTCAAGGAGGACTGTGTCTAGGTATTCCAATCTCCAATCTAAACTGCTGTACGCAGCAAGATAGGTCTGGTAGTGTTGAGGCTTCCGTCCATTTCAGTCCCTACGCAATGGCACAACAAGCAATTCTGCATTTGCGACCAAGAGCAGACAAATAGTTCATTCCAGTGAGGTGAGTTGCGGTCGCAGCGATTCGTGGTGATCGCCTGTTCAGGTCGAAGGTGAGGTTATGTACGGGGAGTGGCCCTTCTTCTCAGGGTCACCAGAGACCGGATATTCACGTGAGAGCATGCGACCACGTAACACCAAGACTGTGTCTGGTGAACATGAGACTGAGCCTTCTCGTCTCCACATTTGACTCGCTAGTCACAAGTTTCTCTGCATTATTTACAATTTAAGTTGGTCTCCAGCTTTCCGTCTTCATGGGACCCGTCCCACGGTTCGCCACCGTCTCACGCAATCTCATGTGCAATTTACGGTCAAGCTCTTTATATTCTTCTGTGTGATTATTCTGACATTGTTTGTTACTGATGCGAGGGAAAGAAGGTGACGGCTGGCGCTGGCCAGGGGTGAATAATTCAGGTCAGCCAGGCAGGCGACAGTAGATGGATTCGCAGCCCATACGCGGCGGAGTAGATTTTGGAGGTGTTGCGATGCGGACATCGTAGGAACGGTGGTGTGGTCAGAGTCCCATGGAAAGTATAGCTCAACACTCCACAGATTTGGAAAACATTAAGTATGCCCATATCCCATTTCAGCTGAGTGGAACTCATTCATGTCTGCAGAATGTTATTCCTTCAGTCATTTCAATGCTCGAATATATCTTACTCTCGAAGTTTCACGTCGACACCGTCCCCGAGAAAGCACCCCATGTGGTCAAACGTCAGTCTTACATACACTGAAGACACTTGAAACGTATCTGTTGACATACTCGTAAGGCACACGCATGCATCCCCTTACACACGTGCATGCTTTCCAACATACTCGAGGAATTGGGAAATTGCGGGCGGAACCTGGCACCATACGTGAAACCGCTCACTGCAATGAGATACAGGCACGATCTAAGGGAGCGTGTACCTATGTTCTCAACCTGCTTTTCTCACGATCCCGTGTGTGGCGCATTCGTCATTCCATCGTACAACAGAAACACGGCAGCGAAAACGTGGGGGAAGCACAAACACGTGAATAGGCAACAGTGAGGCAGCAACATCGAGCAATTAAAGTTGGTGGCGTTTGTGTGAATGACAGTGGAATGAATGAATAATGAGATTATAATAAGCTTAGTGCGGCCGAGACAGCATTGCGCGACACAATACTAGATTCGGACGTTTTGAGTATAGGGAGAGATTGAGAGCGAAGCGAGTTGAACTCTTACACTTCACGTCACCCTGAAGAAGCTTGCTCATGTGAGACAAGAATTCCGCCCCATTAAGCGGCATGGAGAGCTGATGAGGAGGGGTCCATCAGTGAACAACATGACACTCGTTCTGACTTATGTCGCCGTCGTGAACTCATATATGTGTTGGACATATAGCCTAACTCCCACTGCCAGGTGCTGGACAGCACTATTTGTCACTTATATTACAATAACTTACCACACTCCTCCGTTTCCTCTACGTTATTCTCCGCGACCACACAAAAATCGAGGTCCACACAAAAAAGGCAATGTCTTCGTAATGCGGTAACCAAGTCGAAGTTAAAGTGCTCCCGACACATCTGGTGCACGAGAGAGAATCATCCGTTAAGTACGAGGGAAGTGGATGCGACACAGCCTCGTGTTGAAGTGAACATGGGAAATGATTTGATTCGTGCGATGTCACTGGTAGTAGAATATCAGTGCATCCCATTTGCCTGCATGCTCGTGCCTATCTGGTGCCTCTACCACATCCACATGATCTGCGTGACTCGTGGTGTAAGTGGTGAGTGTTTTATCTCGACTGAAAAGTCACTTTTTCACTGTGCTCGTCGACACATGCTTCACAGCAGAACCGGCTCTTTTACACGATGTACCAAGGATATCACGCTGTGCCCGGCGTCCACCTACTCCTACGGCTATAGCACCGCTGCGACTCCAGTCGCCGTCGGCTACACCAGTGGTTGTGTCGACCGGTCTCGGAGTATAGCAGCGCACCGTTTTGCCGTGGGAAACTTATTGCCATTGCCGCCCCTCGTGGATGAATACGTCAGGTCAGCTGTGGAATTATCATGCACCCGTGGTGGGAACCTTATGGATATGGGTGGGCATATACTTTCTTTTACGCACGGGCCGATGGGAAATCCACGAGGCGTATGCGCTCATGAAGTGACTGCGATAAGCTGCATGGATAGCGCACAGGACAGCAGTTCATTCGTCTGATTGAGAAGAACTTTGCTCAATTTGCTGTACTCAACTGCATGACTTCATCCCTCCTATTTTACCTTTCGCTGAGCCTCACGTGCGCTCTGGACTCATCTACATCCTTCTTGCATCCCCCTTCCCCCCTTCTCCTATCACCCGCTACTCCGATGTGTATTTTCCCCTCTGCTCGCTTTGTCTCTCCTATTGTCTCGCCAGTAAATTGTTCGCGTCTTTGTCCCACTTCCTCTTCACTACTTTCCGCCATCCGGTATTGCGTAGCGTTCGTGACATCGAAGTTCGACGTGGCCCTTAAACCTCTCTCCGATGCTTCATCACCGAGGTTGAAAGTGGCTCATGCACTCTTGAGTTGCCCATATTTCATTCAGATGACCTCGCCATCTGTGTCAGGAGCATCTGACGTTTTGGGGGGCAAGGGTAGATCCAGAGCAAGTGTAAGGGAATGATGACTCCCTCTTAAGAGAGACTGAAGCACCAACGAAGTGAAGGCCCTAATGAGCAGGCGGCTATCCGCTCCATCGCCTTCCCTCTTCCTCCACCCATTGATAAACACGCGCGATATTTGGATTTGGATGTCGCTAGAATATACGAGCGATGGCATGATTCCGCACGCCCACCAGTAGCCTGGTGACTCGTGTTCAGTAGTTGCGATGGCGCGAGGTAAACAGCCTTTCGGACGCGAGGAAGATGCCCTCGTGTGTGCTTTGAGCATCATCTCGGCACATACTATCGTTCGTCCATGGGCATGTTTTCGCAGACCAGAATATCATGACTTCACGGATATCCTCCGACCTTAGTGTCAGCGCCGGTCTCTGCTGCCTCTCCCACCGCCGACAACGTTTCACCATTTCGCTCGAGTTCTTCGCATCCACAGTACTTGGAGTCGTTAAAATGATCTCAAGCCCTATAGCCTAGACGCCGTGCCCGCCAGCAATATAAAGGGGGGGAATAAAATCGTAACGACACCACGATTTGTACGTTGCCAGTTTGAAAACACGTCAGGAGATGCGGCTAGTTCCCATTGCGCTGGGCGCACGGCGTGTCGTTGCTATTGGGGCAAATTGTGTCGGATATCACTGAGATCTTGCCGATGTAAGCAGCATGTGCTGTCGCACCTAAACATAACTCTAGCGACCACCACCTTTTTGGTTACCGCCAACGGTAAGCCACAGCGATCCCGTTTAGGACGGCTATAACAGTCCACTTGTCGCTTGCTCGATAGTCAGATCCATGGCGGTAGGCTGGCGATGACTTAGCCACTACCTGCGCCCAGAATTGAACATTTTACTAATTACATGACGAGCGGCACATGTGGGGCGTACTGCGAGGGCCGCACGCTAAGAGTTCATATTTGTAAGCTTTAGAAGGGTGGAAAGATACGGTTGCACTACTTCAGTCGATCATGCCCCAAATCTCTTTTCCATCTGACGCAACCGCTGTCTCGGTGTGCAGCAGACATATTCAGCACTTACGCCCATTGCCGTCCGGCTCCGAGGTTACCAGAGTATCCGCGTCCTCGTGTTTACGCTACCGCAGCAGTTCTTCTTAGTGTTTGCCAGGCCGATAGCTAGCGATCGCACCTGGACAGTTAGATCGCCTAATTAGGTAGAGTGTTGCCCTTATATGACCGTGTGCCGTACCGCATTTAGATTGGTGCCTGACAGTGCCATTGTCTGTCGATAGAACATGCCTCAGGCCAGCCTTCAAGTCTCTCTGCTATTGTTGATCAGTTCACTTTAGAACTTCTATCCGATTGCAATGTCTTACTCTCAACATCGTTCACGCGAGCGACAACCCTCGACATGCAACCACCTGTGGAGGCGTTTACTGAAATTTACGGCAATAGTTGTATGGTGACACTATTCCCCCATGCGATCACCACTGCTTTAATTGCCTTGATCATAATGTCACCCTAGCGGGGCTAGATCCATTTTTACAGCAGTGTTGACAGTACGAAGAGATCATGACCCTAACTGTAGTTTCCCTGAAGCTCGCATGCTTCCTAGTGTGTTTCGCCACGTATCGCCTTACTCACAGTCGTCGCCCCTCGCTTCGATACCTCCGGGATTATTATGCTGTGGGATCGTCCTACTCGCAGCGCACTACCATTTCGCACTGTTTATCGACTGATCCGTCGTATAATGGAGAGCGTAATGTACTATGACGCATTTTTGCGCCTAAAGTGCCCATTCTCTAATTCTGTTCACAACCCCTGTTGTTTCATATTTTCCTCTCTCCACACACTGCCCATATGTTCAAGACAGTAGGGCAATCCTGCGGTTTATCCCACTGGTGTAGTAACAGGGTGGACAGGGGCGTAGACGAGGATATTTAAGAGAGTTAGGGTGAGAAAAATCGAGGGCAAACGATGCCCAGCTAATAAGTGCAAATCCTCTAGCAGTGCGGCACTTGGCCTGTTATCCGAGGAAGGGACTGTGGTTAGGTGACGAGGTCTGCTCGCACGAATAATGAATTAAACTGTGTCCGGTCATCACCCATCCGCCTGCGATCCCAAACGACGGTGGGGGAACCCGAGCGGCACGCGAGTGGGCACTTGCCTCTGGCGGTTACGTATGCCACGCGCTACAAGGTGCATCATTGCCCTCAACTACTTCCCAATGTTTACGCGGACACACTGAAACCTCAATACGTCACGGTTTG
>QEYB01000326.1:0-20950 GCA_017562135.1 Dipylidium caninum | reverse complement strand
AAGTCTGATTGCCGACTAGAATATCGGTCCATGCGCAGTGTTCGTGCTACCCCTTGGTCCAAACTCTGCATCAGTAGATATCCACTTGGTCGGGCTTAAACTTATTTTCCAATCCGGAATTAGTCACATAGACCATACAGTTTTTGCTTTGAAAATCATTACATCTATATGTGACGTCATTATATCCATCCGAGGGTTAAGTGTGCCCAATAGGAGTCTAAATGCAAATGCCCACCGTTGTTTGACACAACGATCCGAAGAAATGTCATTTCTGATAATACAACAAAACATATAGTACCGGCGGTTTAGGCGACACTTCGTATTGAGTTTCCCATAACCAGGAGCAGGTTAAACTTTGCCTTAACGGTAAAATTTACACAGTCAATTTAGGCATTTCTGTGAAATATCTGACGATCCAAAATAGCAGCAACTTAGGCAACGTATACATGCATGTTTATTTAACGTGTTAATTTGGTGTATTGTAATTGTCTGTTGTTATCACATATTCAATCCCTTCAGAAAGGTCCTAGTCGAGATTGTGAAATACAAAATCAGTTAGGCGTTAAGAATAAAAAGTTGATGACAGGCTGAAATTACTAAAATACTCTAATCATAACCCTAGAACATGACTGACTTCAGGGTTATCCTTTATCATAATTTTCTCGTACAACAATTTCAAAGATCAGAACTTCGCCGACTCCCGAAAAATGCAGATAGATGATAAAACATAAAGATTGAAACCCTAACGTATTGAAACGCAGTAAGTAAAGAAAAGGTTTTCAAGGCAGTGGTGTTCGACCGCCTAACCATCGGCGATTCATCGATCAGGAACGACGCTTACTACAAGCCATCACTCAATCTCCTCTAAACGCAATCCATTTGTTGTCACTTGGCACATTGCCGTTACTTGCCAAAAATGTGTTGAGTGCACTATCAAAGATAGCGCGCCTAAATTTTACTGAGCGGACTGTGAGTGTGAATGAACTTGTTTAGGAAAATGATATTGGCGGTGGCGAAAAAAATTAATTCACAACGAGGCATGGGTGGAATTCGTTGCTCGCACATAGGGTATTAGTGGCTAGTGAGCATTTATGAGAAAGGTCACGCTCGGACAGTAGCAAATGAATTTTATCTGATGCGGTTAAAAAAGACATAGTAGCATAATCCTGCCAATGCTAGTGTTATGGAAAGTCGATCAGAGCGCGAGAGGTTGCTGTGGTAACTAAAGTTGTAGGACGTACTCAAGAAGGTAAGTGGGCGAATAGCAATTGGAAACTATTTCCATAACATTTGCGTTGGAGAATAAGGTACGTACGACTATTAACATTTAATCTGGTCTACTAGGATGCTCCGCTGGTGATGGGCTTATGGAGGTTTGGTTGGATGATGTCAAGATCACGATACACGCCTGGCGTGAAATATGGTCTTGAGGATGGCTTTATCGAAGCGGCCAGGAGGGCGTGCTGAGTAGAACTCTTAGGATACGGGCCCCGCCTTATGAAGGCAGGCAGAAGCATGGTGACGTGTTACGGGTATAAATTTCGTAGGAATAAAGGCATCAAAAATTCAAATGCTTAATTGGACAATTGTTCGGGTTTAGCCTTGATCTGAAGGCGCGAGCACACCACTTGGGGGAGTCCGGCTAATGACATAGAGTAAAAAGAATATCACGGAGGTATAACTACAAAAGAAGTTTAGATTAAGGTTTCATGTGCAGTACAAATTCAAGTTTATTTCTCAGAGAAAGAATTTAAATGGTGCAATACTTAAATATTGTATTTATTTTATCATTGAATATGACGTGGAGGGTGGGAGCAAAAGGTTCGAAAGAATAAAGTATAGTTCTAATGGCATTTAATTTGGCCCGAAAATGATCCTTACTAAGGAGCCGCTATTGTTCTGCAATTTTCCGTGTCATATTGTGAGGGGTGACACAATGCTAATTTCATATTCATTTAATTATTGTGTAACAGAAGAACATTTAAGTTCATTTTGACTGGAGGTCATTAAAAGGGCAGATGACGAGATTTAAATGCAAACTCCCCTAATCTTTCCAAAAGCCCAAAGAAATATACCACACCACGCCGTGTCCCGGAAGTCGAATGCCGAGCGGTCGCTCATGACCTACGTGTTTTAGGTTGTTTCATTTTGAGTCCAATAGACCTATAGGAATCATTTAACACTATCTTGAATCTTATAAATATTAATCACTAATTATCATCGACAATTTATTAAGAAAGGTAATAAATTGCAAGTCAGGGAATTCAGGCCCAAGTTGTGGGGAGATCCAAATATCAAGTCAAAAGCCTACCCCCACCATTTTGTAAAAAACTTTATTTATAACGCAACAAAATAACCCTGGTGTAATATAAAACAACGTAACGCAATTGTGTTTTGCCGTGTTAAACTAACATAAAGATGGGTCATCAATGGTCTTCTCGCAACCTTGACAGGATTTTTCAATAATGCTATTTGTTGCAAGAAATCACATAAAAGCTCTTTCAGTTTGGTGTTGTACGTTAGATCGACTTCTGTCCGCCTCGTTGCGACGTCTATCGTCCATAATGAACCATCTGCTCGATACCCGACCACTAACCCAAAGTGGATCTTCTTCAAGCCGTCTGAAATATTTGCCGAATTGGAAGATGGTATGGCTTCTAGAGCATCAATCCTCTTTCCTAGGGACAAATATATTTCTGCAAGGGAGCCACTTTCGAACACCAGCTTTGTCACTGCATGGATGCTATTATCCCATGTAAGTGAGAAACGACTTAAAAAAATTTGAAAAAAAAAATTTTTATCCTCTTGGTCCACTCCTTACATAGCGGAAGAATTTCCGTGAAGAATAAGAATGACAACCGGCTTATGGAAGCAGAGTTAACAAGCCTTACTTCATAGAGTTTAGGTCAGTAACTGTCGAAACGCTATATAATGAGGGACTGCTGATTATATTCCAAATTGCTCCTCTACCCCCCCCCCCTCCCCCCCCACTCCCCCCCTGATTTATACCGCTATTCTATTTCGGAATAAGCCTCGTTCCTTTTAATACGCTTTAATTATGGTATCAAAACCACCTGACAACACGGTTTGCACTCTTGTTGTCAGCTGTTGGGAGTGCTCGATCGGCCATAAGGAGCGCTGAGAGATAGTCGTTTGGTTGAATGTATTATGTTAGCGTGATAATCGTTTATTTCATGTGATTTCACACAGCTCAAGTGAATCTCCCAGGCTCCCATCACATAACGGCGACTCTGCCATTCATGTTCAAGCCACAATTGACATTTCTCGTTTCAGGGCTCTGAATCCGTATTCGAGGTCCCATCGCCAAGACCGACAACTATTATCAAACCATAGGCTATCAATTATTGCAGAATGAATTAATCGAAGACGGTGCCAATGTGAACAATTCAATTGGGATTTGGTAGCAATACCTCACGAAAGTGACAGCTCATTTGCGTGACCACAAGGATTTGGGCGTTCATGCTGAAAACATATTTGATGGCATCGTCCGATCTGAAATCAACCTAGGCGTCATCACAACAAGCACAAACAGGTTTTCGTAAGGGCCGAAATAGCAAGCTAGCTACGCTGTTGGAACTAAACGCCATTTACGATTTTCATTAGTGAGAATCCACTTGTAGGTATGTCTTGGTGCCAGGAATATTTCTTTAGTGTTGAAAAAATGATTTAGTGTTTTGCTAATGTATAAATTATTTTACACTTTCTATCCCAATCTCTACCTAATTGCAAAACGGTCATTTTGTCAACGTCTTATTTGTTATTCGAAGTTGAGATTGATTTATTCTTTGTGGATGGAAATATAGGAGCATAGAAGCACAAATTTTTTGCTATCCTTATTTGCCGTTATTTATTCAATGCTTACCTGAAAAAGTTCAAGATAACGCCGAAATCCAACATTAATTACGAGTGTTTAACTACCATCGTTAATTTTAAATAACGGTATTTTTTATTACTAAATGAAAACTAGATTATTCCATTAAAGCATCCTCTGTTTTCATAGGTTGACGTACTTAGAATTGACCAATTCACATCCTCTAGTATATATTGTTATTTTTTAGTATGCAGATTTTTTTGTTTTCAAGGGATCGTAATGTTTAATGAATTCTAAATTTCGTGTTTGGGTTAAATCCGGAATACGTTTCCGAAGTAAAACGATAAAATATATTGAGTTTTGTAATCAAATTTCGGCTTAAAAATGTATAGACAGTGGATAATAAATGCTCATACTCTACAAAAAGGACATTATGTGGATTTATTTGTGTGACGTTTGTTGCCCACGCGGCTTGAGTCATGCTGATAGTGGCTGTTGCGTGCCCCACCCATACTATTCCAAGTGTCTTCGATTAGCCCTGTGATGCAAACTGGATGTGCGGAGCCCTCCACCTTGACGCATGTTGTGCTCATGTCGACCCATAAAAGCCTCTTCACTCGTTGAATTAATACTTAATCTCTCAACTTTGTTTTCTTAAAATGTGTTCGAACTACAATAGTACTGTGTTGAAGATTTTTCCCGTAAACTTGTTGGCCAGAAGAAGTTGAGAGACTGCTTTATGATGGACTCTGATCGGAGTAACGTTTTCTTGATTCTCTGCAAACTGCAGTATGCAGTAGTCATAAAAATAAGCGTTTTAAGATAAATAGAATTGCTCCCTTAAGGTCTCAAGTGCGGGTGTAAATGGTAAAGATCAATGTCGTTTAGCCTTCGGATAAACTCCCTTTGGAAACAACTTTTGCCCATTGGAGGAATTCCCGGCATTTCGGGCATGTGCATTACGTATATGTGGGTTCACACTTAGCTCGGCGACTACCCGACTCTGACTCTGGGAGCTTACTTCGAGTGGAGTGGTCACTTTTACGGCTGGAAGCTCTCTCTTGTTTTCACATAAAATTTTCCAGAGTTCGACTATCCTCGTCAGATATGCATAGGTTGATTTGTTCTTTCGTATTCTTTCAAATTAGAAAAGCTTGTTCCACTTCTAGTTTATTCCCTACGAAAGCACTTTAATCTTACATAGCGTAAACTATATTGGGCAGAATAAAACTAAGCTCTCGCTTTGGAAAGGATCTTGCTCCTCCCCCCCCCCTCTCCCCTTCCCGATCCTGTGTTACTTGTAATCGCTGGGGTCTTTCGTCCTCACGCTCGGCCTGTGCCAGCTGTCATGTCACGTACCGAGCACACGCAGTTGTCAGTGTACCTAGGTGACAGATAGACGATGTGGTTGAGCGGGTTGCCCCCTCCAACCCAGGGACTGGGGACGGGGCTGGTGGTGGATCACTGGTCTGGTTGCGCATCCTTCTCATCGAGTCTCCCCACGCCCTCATTTTCGTCTTACGCGCTCAAATGCAGATCGAGGAGTTGCCCCTTCCCTCCTCCTCTCTTCTCCCCTCTAGCCTCACACCAAACACCAACCCTATTCACGACCGGTATTTAGGATAAGTGATGGAACGTTGAGTGCCTTCAAAGTAAATCATGCTGCCTCAGACTTTCCATTCCAAATTACAAACGTGGATGGTTTGTGGGAGTCAGAAAGGAACCAAACCACTGGTTCCACTGTGTCAACACTTAAGGGTAGGCCTTAATAATGGAGGCATTTCGTGTTCTTGACAAGGGGGAAGAATTGTGTCCGTTGGTGGCTTTTTGCATAATAACCTTTCTGATAATTAATAATATGAACTGGATGATAACAGTTGGGTTAGGGTTAGGGGCGACAACTGGCCCGTGTTGAAGCAGGTTCGTTTCTCGTGTGGAGTGATGCCTGCGTCAGGGAGCCGAATGCACGCTTTGTCAGAGGCGACGAGTTTTTCTCTGCCATCACTTAACTGTTATAATATGCGAGGGTGTTGAGTAGAGCCTTTTTTGTCGACGGACAATTGGTTGTCTATGCCTTTTGGGGAAAACTTTCGCCTTTGCTCTCGCAAACCCGGCCCCTTTCGCTTCCCCCTTTCGCCCACAGCTCTCATAACACCTCTTCTTTTCCTTATTAGGCCCTTTATGACATTTGCGTGGACTAATTCTACTGAAGAATTGCAGAAATCCCAAGGTCTCGTCGGTCAACACCTGTCTGGAAATGGATCTCACGGGTCAAAGTGTCGGTGATAGTCCTGGCGGCCTGCTCTACAACCGGTGGGTGTCCACCCCTTAAGGCTTAGTTTATGAGATTACAACCAGTCAGTCCCACTGGCCCTTAGCTGCGAAGACATATAGGAAAGAAAAAAAACTCCTCCAACTGGCGAAATTGTAAGTATGATTAGAGTGTCTACTGATTAGGTTTTAGATCCCTTCACTTTCTCGCTTCTTCTGAGTGTCGATAGAACCCTGCTTCCCGCATAAGTAGCTTCTTCAGCGTCCCCCCCCCCCCCCTTACGGAAATGCAAATAGTCCCGAAAATAGTGAGAATTGCGGAGAGCTGTTTGCATTGAGGGTCATTTGGTGACAAACTATTTTCTTCCATTGACGCTTTTCCGACGTCACTTTCTCCTTGCCCCTTTTTCGCCCGCAGTATTTTTTTAGACTAAAAAAAATGGTCCTCTCCTCGTCTTTTATATTCTAGACCTACTTTGTACGCTATTCAATTTTGTTGACATTTTTTGTGAAAAAAAACAAATAGTTTGTGATTTTATCTGACCGTGAGGATGTTGCCCCTTTGCGCGTCTAGACGTCATTTATCATCAGAGAGAGAGAGAGATTTATGGCAAGATTTGCCTGATTCACTCCTCCCATCCCCAAACATGGCTTGAAGGCGAGACTTGATGAGATTCCTAGCGGTTCTGCAATATTTCTCTCAATCACCTCACTGACTTGTTCCTCGTTTCCGAACCCAGCTGACTCGTTTTCTACGCGATCCGGTTACACGCGTCGCTGTTCTTGTTGTTGAGGCACTCCGGTCTGCACCTCCTTGGCAGCCACCATGGCCCCAACTCCACCGTCCCCCTCGTCCTTTGCCTGGGTTGATCGAGCTTACTTAAACCCAACCGCCGTAAAAAGTTTCTACCATCCCCGTCTCCCCACCTCCGACCAGTTTAAGTGCACTTAGCGTGGAATGTAACAAAAAGTTATTTCAAGTCGTCCGCTATCTTCCTTCCTTTTATTCATCGGAGTTTGTCAAAAATTTTGCCTCACCTTCCCACCTTTCTGCTGCCTTCATGGCCTGACCGAAGTGACAATCTTGCCGAGGCGCCTGTGGGAGCCTCAAAAACTCTGTGCCAGGGCGCTCCGTATCACACTGTGACGCGAATAGGAGTTGAAGAAGCGCCAGATAAGGGAGTGAGTCGCGAAAACCGTCTGCACTGCCACGGGCTGATTAGGGCCACTGCGCACATCGCGTGTGACTACGTCGGTCTTCTCCTCTCCTGCCATGTGAACACGGTGGCAGCGGTTAGTTTGTTTGCACGACACCGTCGCCCTGAAGGGAGGACCGAGGAGTCTCCTTCCCACCCTCACCACGGCGTGAGGCCGCCGCATCATTTGGCGAGGTGAATTAATTGGCGCACGACTTGAAGTCTGCGCTCGATTAGTCGGCGCACATGTTGTGAGGGTAGTAGGCTTGGCTTGTTTGCACTTGATCTTGCCATCCTCCAGTCTGGCGCCTTTACCGAACTCACCTCTCTGTTCATCGGCTTCTTTTTTCATCTCTCACAAAATGATATAGTTTAAATTAATGAAAAAAAGGGGACCTTGTCGTCTTCACGTAGCCGAGTTTGACTCCATTTATGTTGGATTACTGTGGCGTGATGCCCATTCTCAAATCTCAATGTGGAAGTTCACTTGCGAGAGGGATGAAAGGAAGGCTAGACTGAAGGTAAATAGCCGCAGGCGATGCGGGACTCACCTTTCGCTCCATTATCTCCTTTTCTCTCACAGATTTTTCGGTTTCATCCGCGTCAGTCTCTGTGGATGTAGTGAATGAGTTGGCCCAGTCGCTTCTTTGCTACCCCCCCCCCCCGCCAGAGTGGCAGAATTCTTAGTCCAAAATGTTGTTCCAAATGCCAGATGGAATTTTAGCTCTCGCGAATGGAGAGATTGCTTCAGCGTCGCTCTATCCGGTTCCACTGGCGAACTCTTGCTTTAAGTTGCTCAAACTTTCTTCTTTCGAAGCAAGACGAAGAAGAAGGGGAAGTCGAGTCTCATCTGCCGCTGCTTTCCGCAAGGAATGATGCGTCGGCGGATGGGATGTGGGGGCAGCATTGCCTTGAAGTTTTTCGAGAAGAATGCAGGTTTTATGTGATCTGTTTATTTCTGTGCCTTTTCTCTTCACCGGTGCCACGTATACGCGACGGTCACACACGTCTACCGCGTCTCCACGCTATAAATATGTTCTATGCCAAATATAAGACATTCCAAGCCACGAAAACTCCTATACCATAAAATCCACTTTTATGTCTTCACCCGTTCACTCAGCCTTCGCACAACTTATTTGTTTTTCTCTCCAATCTCACTCAGTCCGTGAGGCTCAACCCCGGCAGAGATGTTGGTCCTCCCTCCTCACCCGCCCTATTTTAGCACATCGTGGCTCCTCTGGCAGCTGGGTGGGTCGGCCTGCCTCCGGTTTGGCGTTTGGGCTGGTGTGCAAGGCGATGAGGCTGAGATTGGGCCGGTGGGTAGTGGAGCCTCATCAGACAGAGCCTTCTGACAAGATCATGACATCACTTTGGCCTGACTACTTGACATATTGGGTTGGAAACCATAAGACGGGTGTTGAATGTAAACTGAAAACAAATAGGGCAATTTTTTCACATTATTTTATTTAATTTATTGGGAATAATTTATATTTGCGTCTACGGACTTTCTACCAAGGCAAGTCATATATGTTTTAGAGTTAATAAATAACTCAAAGGCTTTTGTAAATAGCATTTTGACTGCTGCACTTCTTTCTCCTAAAAACAATTTGTAGTTACGAAAACGTAGTAGTCGGCGGGAGAAAGGTCGGATGAGTGCGTGGGGGATGCAGTGGAACTTTATACTGAATAGAGGAGTTGTCAGCGGCAGTGGAAGCTCCACGTAGCTGCGTGCGTTGTCATCATGCAGCAATGCTACGCCCTGACGATTAAGCAATGCTGGTTGTCCTCCTTGTTTCTCCGTAACTTTCTTCTCATGCACCACTTCGCCGCTGTTATCTTTTCGGCCCGGCTGTATGGAAAAATTGGAATAATGGGGAGGTCGCTCCTTGGGCACAGCTCGTGGGGCCAGGGCGCATGAGCCCACCCCTCCACTTTTTTCCCCATTGTACGAAGACGTTTTAACACAGCTCTGCCGTGTGGATGGCCACTCTCTCTTTGCTTTAGAGCCAACTTCACAATTAGTCGTGGCTGTGTGTGTGTGTGTGTGTGTGTGTGTGTGTGGAGATCGGATTCCGCAGTCGTCGTCCTTAATGCCTCCTCGCCGTCAACATGGGCCGGTGGTCTTCCTCGAGGCTCGTTGATGACACCCAAATGGCCAAGAGCAACATCGACCACTTTTGTTCACTAATGGGCGCATTTTTCGAATACCTCATTAATGAGTCGCGAAGCTTGTTGAGCTGGCGTGATGATTCCATTTGAAATCGTACAAGAAAAGTAGATGTCAATTAGGTTTAGTTCCCATCTGGTCTCGGAGGAAATCAAAACAGAAATAGTATACAAAACGACAAGTTTTAATAAATGAGTGAGAAGAATACCTTTATAACTTAAAAAATAAGAACATCAAGCGCGCGTCACGATGTGTTTCACTCAGTCGCCGCTGAACACAGACCAAAAAATAGCGCCCGGTTTATCATTTCAAACGTAATAAAGTCGCAAGTGCTGACGCCTACGAACTAGTCGTTTTGCGCCACGGCTATCATTCACTGTTTACAATGAACTGACATAGTCTCGGCGCGGAGGTGCGAGCGAACGTGGCCGGTATGTGCGGTAGTTAGTTCTACGGCGTTGAGGACGGGTGCCCAGTTTCGTCCCCACCCTCCGAGTGCATTCTCTCTTCTCTGCCCTTTCATTCGTGGACTAAGGCGTGGGTGGCCAACTGGACTTCACCCGAGGCGCCAGTCTCTCCTCCGACGGCAAGGGTCGTCCCATCATCACCATGTCCCTCGCTGACCTCAACCGGCGCCTCCGCCATTGTCCCCACCCTGACTCGTGGCAGCACGGTGGTGGCTACTCGGGCTCATGTTCACTACGTTGTGACGGAGTACGGCATCGCCTACCTCTTCGGCAAGACTCTTCGCCAACGCGCTCATGCCCTCATCCGGATTGCCCACCCAAAATTCAGGTCGGTGGTTCCACTCACCTCCTCAACGCCCCGGCTACTCGTCTGCCCAAACCCCTTCGCGTCCCCTTAACCGCAACTCACCCGACCAGTGTGGTGGGCGATGCTGTCTTGTTTCGCTTAATCACAGCCTATTCGACGGCTAATGACCAACTATGGCAACCGCTCACCTGTCTCTGGCCGAATATCGGGCCAGTGCATTTGGCTGTTCATCGCTGTCATCACGGTTGAGGCGTCTCGCGCCATCCCAACTGCGGCCTGCCATGTTCCCACACAGCTTGGGCTGCCTGCGGTGACTGCCTTGTGGGGCCCCTCGTCAGCGGGAATGCATCCCTCCTCGAGGCTTGCTACTGTGCCGTCCAGTGTGTGCTCGCGCGCTATTCGTTTGGGATTATCCACCCAGAAACTGCAGTAAATTGTGCTGATGGTCCTCAGGTCGAGTGTCAGCCATCGTCACTATCGCCTCATGACTGACACACGGCACGACGTCTAACTGTTGTTCACGTGCTGGATACTCTCAGCAACGGTTAGGCTAATCCAAGTCGGATAGTTGCGAACCGAGGAGAGTCTTGTCAGAAAGCAGGTCTTCGTGCCAGAACGTGCGCAATTGCCAAACCGATGGGTCTGGCTCGTGTGTCGCGTACGGATGTCATCTGTTCTCGCCCCTGAAGCTTTGCTGTAAGCATCCTCCACTTTGCAGTCAACATCTCACCAAGTGGTCTTTCTTGGACGTTGGGCGGGATGCCGAGGGGCTCGTGGCTATTTGACTCTTAACTTTCCACCACATTTATGTACTCAGAAGTCAAATTGTAAAAGCATTGCACTCAACAGGGTGATGGTCGATGTGCACCTTTCGTTCTCATTCGCTGAGCCACTCCTACTTCGTTCCTGTGACAACGTCTATTCTCACTTGACGTTAGCCGAGACAAACAAATCTGCTTGTGTTACTGACATGTTTTAAATAAGGCTTCTGTCTTACTTTTAAGGAGACAGACAGTTGGTAAAACGTCTTTACCCCCGCTAATGAGTCCACTTCAGATGTTTGCCCTCCTCTCTGCTCTCCATCGCCGTCGACGTACTCTGTTCTTCCATATTTTACTTATTTTATTTCCCTTCAGAGAGTCACTCGAAAAAAGCGGCTTTTGAGCGTTTGAAGACGATGCCGGCCCCATGAGCGGAGCGAGTGGACCCTGTCTTCGCTGTTGTATTTCTCTTCTCAGAAGGGAAACCTCGTACTAGTTGTTTTTCTGCAGTTTAGATATAAAAATCATCCCACCAAAGTTTTTTGATGCAATATTGCTATACTTCCCGGTCCGAGCGGTGATAAGCCTTTTAGTTTACTCGGGGCGAAATATCCCACTCAAAGCCGATCTGATCCCTCTGTGGTCTATTTTGATATAGCTGACAGAGGTTCTCATCCTCGCCTAGAAGACCAAAGTATTGTCGTCTTCTTAAACCACGCTCCATTTGGACAGTGAAGTAGGGATTACGAGTTGGTAGGCTTCTCCATAGCCGGGGCGTCGCCTCGCTGCAGTCTGCCCTTTCCATAATACTGTCGACAGTTGGTAAGATGCAGATGAAGGAACTTCCGAGGCAAGAAATAGTGTTCGCGAGACGGTGCAGAGTGGCCTGGCCTCACAGTTGAGCTGGCGCGGATGAAAGGAGGCTGGTCCTTCCCTCCAGCTGTGAAAAGACTCTCTTAAGCCGCGAGGAAACTGAACTTTTACGCCGGGTCGCCGGTGGGTGCCTGACCCGGAAGTCCCGATTCGTTGGTTCAGCCTCGTGGGTTGAGGCCCATGTCGATCCGCGGGCGGCTATTTTCTCCGAAATGAATCTCCCCCCATAGTCATTTTCAGTACTTAGGGTGGACCACTTCGAAGAAATAACTTAGTTACAAGAGGGGAAACTAGAGCCATCTAAAACGGCTACAATTGGCGGAAGAACTGACAAATTGCGAAGCCTTTCTCCGCATTAGCAGGTATTTCACCTGCGACTCATCGTAAGCGACCAGTGGCGTCGTGTGGGGGACCGACTCATCGGGCCGGCCTCGCTAAGAGGTAACATGGAGGAAATAAGCCTCTTAGGTGTTTGCTAATTCAGTCTTATTTTTTATTTAGCTGGGTCTTATTTCCGCCTTCAGAGTGTCCGTTTTTTCGCTCTTTCCTAGGCTTTCGTGAACTGTAAACCGCTGTTCAAGTACTCTATAGCAGCAACCACTCACTCTAACAAGGTGGGTAAATCACTTTTTGTGGAGGGCGTCTACGCTCTGCGTGTAGTGCCTGGCATATTACCCGGCCATAGCACGCAACAAGAATGGGAACTGTGTAAATAGGGGAAGTTGACGGCCAGAAAGGGACCGCTTCCCTTGAACCATTGTCGCACCGTGCATCTGTTGAGGGCCACGCGCCGTGGTTCACCACTGGCCGCATACCCGACTGCTCCCTGCTGCACGCGAGCAATCAAGTCTCACTGGACTAATAGCATGGGGTAGCTACGATGATTGCCAGAAAGGGTTCATGTGGAATGAGTTGTGTCGTATGTGAGGAACAACTTGACACGAATCAGAGCGACGTATGTCCAGGGGTGCCATGGCTGTTCATCACTGTCTCCGGCCCTTTTTTTGCCAAAAGGTTAGCGGCGGAAAGTGGAAAAGTCCGACGGCTTTCAAACCGCATCTTTTTGCTGATATAAGTGGAGGACTTTACTTGATCCGCAGAAGAATTAATCGTTGCAAGAACTCAATTATACGCCTGATAGGGGGTGTTCAGGGTTTCCATAGCCTGTCTGATTGCGCCCAAGTGTAGCACAAAGTGACTGACCCACCAAAATAAAGGAATAGAAAACCGGATGCCCCCTAGCGTACCCTTTCTTTAACTAACTAACTAACAGTGGAGGAAATTCGCTGAATGTGTTGGTAAATCCTCTCCATCATTCTACCGCCACATCTCCTGTTTGTCAAGTTGGGCAAAGCAACTGTGCGCTTTCTTCCTGAGACAATATGGCGGACCATACTTGACGATTATTGTTAGGCAAATAATCTAACTTTACTACGTAGGAGATTTATATGCTAATGGGGAATCCCTATTAATCACCCCCACAAATAATGAGTTAAGACAACATGCGCATTGTCATCCAGAATTCCAGCCTTCAGGGGATCAGCGGTTAAATTCGAGAAATGAATTTAGAAGACAAAAAAAATATTTCCGTGGTTGCCTCATATTGAATTGTGATGAATACCGGCCATAGAATCATAACGCTTACCAAATACCCCGATAAGAAGCATATGCCCATCAGTTTTTGAAATAAATTTGTATGCGGTCAGGATAAAGACCGCGCCACACCTGACAGACAAGAACCATGTCTAATGGGGCGTCTATTTTCATTCATCTATCGACAGATTGTCAAAAGATAAGTAGGCAGGGCTGAATTGCACCAAATTCACAATCCGTCTCGCCTTCAGACACGTTGATTCTCTATTAACTTGACGAAAAAACCAAAAGCCTACATATTCCACAGTAGAAGTACGACAATAGGTGCGGCGAATGATCAAAACAGCTAACGGTGGAACGAAGGAATTCCCCAGTGCCAAAATCTGTCCTCATAAAAATCCAAACGCATTTTTATAAATGTTGTACATTGGTTTATTGGTGGATTATGATAAACCAAACAGTGATAAAATTCATGTCGAGCAAAATGCGGTGTAGGTTCACGCCATACTTGCCACGGCATCTCCTAAATACAGAAAAGGATTAATACCCATTTGAACACTTAAGTACATCTTAAATCAAAGTACCAGCGGGCTCCACAACATCAGATGTTTGTTTTTCATTAAACATGAACTCGTCTTGATATTCCTTCAAGAACAGTGTTGAACGGGCTTCATCCATAAAACAGTTGGTACACCTTACGGATGTCATCCTTGTTCACCTCAACCCCCTAAAATACCAAATTTCATGAGTAAGAACACCTTGAATCGATGACAAAACCGACAGAGATGAAAAGTCCAACAAACCTTTACGACGCCTGCCATACTAGACTGGCTGTAGTGATAAGTTGGATAGCGTAGCGTAAAGAAGTCTGCATTCCAATTCGCGTGAGGACCACGAGAGCTTCTTCAGCAATATCAACATCCTCTTCCTCACAGCGAATCTTCAAGATAGATTGAATCTCTTTCTCAGTGTATACCTCTGTGCGAACTATCAGAAGACGATCTAGCAAGTCGATGGGATCCCATGTGGGCTCTTGTAATTTGTGCCTCGTATACTGAAAAGAAGCCAGCAAAATTGGGAAGATGGGATTGAGGCAGAGAAGACAATTACGGAAATCAGTTTACGTGGTGATTCCGCGATTCGTAGCCATTTATAAGAATGGGGGCCATGTCAGACTCCAGAGCTCGATTGAGAAATGAAAAGCATTCAATATCGAGCATATGAACTTCGTCAATGAAAAGAACCTAGGCGTCAGAAATGAGGTTAGAAGAATTTTATACTTACGCCTGGGACGATGTCGGCCTTGCCTTCTTCTCGCCATTCCACAACTTTGGCGTTGATTTGATCTCGGACTTCAGGTTTGATCTCACCCGTGTCGCCCACTGAAAAGGGCCAAAAAGCCCTGTGTGCGACTGTTTATTGACGTCAATTTCGTGTAAAGGTGACAGTGTGAAACAACCTCTTTCCTCTTTTGCAATTCCCCTTCAGGACATTGGACAAACTTAGTTTGCATTCCTGTCGCGTCAAAATCACGGGCACGTGAAAAGGAACGACCCAACTTCGTAATCTTGCCAGAGGGCTTGTCAATAGTAATTACGTCTCTAGATATGCAGGTAAGTAAACGAATTAATAACTTACCCTGCTTGGATTTTTTCCTTTACAATACAGTCGATCATTTTTTGACCCAGATCATAAACCGTCTCCATTTCCGTCGTTTTAATACTTAGTTTTGCCGACTTTAGCTCCAGTTCCAGTAGCAGGACGGTCGATCATAACTTCAACTACTTCGCCTTCGATAATTTCAGCTTCTTCCCTTAAAAATTTGCTAACCAAAATATGAATGTTACTTTATACGGATACCGATCGACTTCCGAAAAGCTTGTGTCAGGGCCTCAGTTTTGCTCATCTCTAGGGAGTAAAATTTCACTTCCGGCCATGGCAGTAAAGGGCGTATCACGGCCAAGGGCTTTGTGCCAATCCCATGGCAATTGCGGTCTTGCCAGTTCCAGGGGGGCCAGCCAGAAGAACAGCACGACCTGCAATCTTGCCCCTCGCGAACCATTCCGAGAATGATACCTGCAGCTCTACGGGCTTTAACTGGCCCTACCATGCCTTGGGAGACCTGGCGCGCATCCAATTCATCGTTAAGCCCCAAGACCGCGAATATGCGAGTGAGCCCCAATACGCTCGATTCGCGTTTATACGCGCGGTCGCTGCCTCCTGAAGGGGTCTTTTGTAACTACGAAAGAAATAAAAGAAAGCCCAAGTTATTTAAACAGCGGAAAACGGAGTGTTACTAGGACGCGACTCACATTAGACATGTCTCAAAGCGACCCAGTGACTTTGACAGATATATCAGGTCATTTGATGCATACAAACAACTGTTCCGCAATGTAAAAACATAATTGAGCATCGACGACCATAACATCCCTTCATGCGCTTTATATATTGACTTATGGTTAAAATTTTTATTAGTGGAAAAGTTGTATGGGCATTCAAATGAGTAGTTTCCAGTTGCACAATTCATTTTTTAAGCTATATACTACCATCCCGGGCGATGCACGTTGACAAAATTAAAAGTTACCGTATCCAAAAATTTAAACGTTAGCTTTTAGTGTTGAGTGTTTGTCTTAGCGGACCAACAAGCTGTCAGTTCCTAATTATTATCACTGCGCAATTTATACAATTTGTCATGGTGAAATGACTAATACTCTACTATTATGACGTCAACAAAAAATTATGGCAACGGACCCCCGTGCCAAGCGATGCCACAGTTCATGCATACTGTCGGTTCTATTTACATCGGCATTACAACTGCCATCTTGCGTCTTTTATGCTCTCTGGCAACAAGTCTAATTTTCGCATTACCCCTCATTCACAAAAATTAGTCTAGTACTATGAATGTTATTGCCTTTCCTTTGTTGAATTTTAAGAAGGGACCACAAAAGCCAACATAGGAAACACACTTTATCCGGCTGAGATCTACGTTGATTCATCGGTGTTGTCGCTAATTTTGAGGAGAAATAGTCTATGCCTTAAGAGAGTATAGCATTGCTAATGGAGCTAAAGGGAACTGCACGTGCATTTTGAAGCTTTAGTCTTCCAAATTATATGTTAGGCGCAACTGGAAAAAAAAGGTAACTAATGCCAGATATAATTTCGTTTTCTATGCTAGCCCCAATGTATAAGGGGGTGAAATCATTCCATTTGAGCACAAACTGAACAAGGGTCCAACATATGTAGAATTAACGTTCCTACACAATATCTCTCCGAATATGGCGAACTTATTGTGTTAAATATTTAAATGAACATTTTACAGATCTCAGGCTGACTGGACAGGGAAAGTTCAGTTATTAGATTGCTATGGAGCTGTATCTCGTGTGTCTATTCGATACACACTGGCGATTTTATTCATACCCTCTTAATTTATTATATGTGTTTCATTAAATCTTGAATTAGTTTTTGCTTTAAAGAAAAGGAGCGAGTACTGTTATAGCCTTATCAGTTAAATGTTATTAGTTGAAAACCTGTCTTACAAATACGAATTTTAAAAATTTTTTTCCTTCATACATCAACTTAGGAGTATGATGTCGGGTAAAAACTTGTGATAAAATGCCTAATTTTGTGGAGGAATTCCTGAGAACACTGAAGCTGTACATGCAGGTTTTTTTTAATTACACTCTTTGTGATTTAAGCTTATAGGGCATCCGATTTTCATTGTCAGTTCTTGACGGAATAAATACCAAGATATGGGTGGTGCAGACACTATAGCTTGAAGAGTGTTAGAAGATTTTGGTAGTCCTGAAAATAAGACAAGTTATGCAACTGTACATCGCATGCGACTTTCTTGGTCTTTCCGATATTCTCCGAGTGAAATGCACTTAATAGAAACACACTAGGGTCTGTTTAGAGAGGCCTCATAGGGTTTTTAACAACAGCAGATATTTTTCAACGTCCGATCACCCAGTTGTAATTTAATTTTTATACTGTTAAACAACCGGCGATATCTTCGGTCTTTTATCATCGTGTGCACAATTTTACCAGCGGCTTTTTCAAAAGGTCGAGTGCCAGCTGTAGGCAAGGTTTGTACTCTTCGGGCTTTGTGTCCCTCCGGTTGATACTAGAGGGACACTGCGATAAATATTGCTATTTCATATCATTATCCTTCTTTTAAACCCCTAAACATGCAAAATACTTTAAAGGATTGCATAGCAGGGAGCTTGTGACTAGTTTAGATCAACTAACTGTGTAGTGTCGGTATTTATCCTTTGCCACATCTGGTATTTGGTTACTGTGGGAGAAAGCTTCTTAGTAACAGCATCGTGTCCTGACGCCTCCTTTGTTCTGATCAGGCGATTCACGGGCATGCATAACGTTAGACGTGCGGTAGTGAGTCGAAGACCTGAGGTTTGAGAAAACTGTTTACGGAAATTTTCGATGTGGTGTTTTTGCCTATTATCAATCCAAATAGAACCTAATTGTCTTAACTCTATTGTGTTACCGCACATTTGTACTTTACTCTCAGCGTGCTACAGGCGCCAAAGACCAGTTAAACCTCCTGACTTGTCTATTGCATTCAAGTCTAACGTCACACAGTAAACAAAGTTACCGGTACTACGTCGATAAGATACTGACCTTAAGCCATGTAGTTTAAAGAGATTATAGGTCCAATTTTATGGACTTTTAGATATTCTGGCTCGGGTTCGGTGTAGTGTGCATTTAATCCTCGCTACAATGTGCGAAGCGACTTTCAAATTTAATCCTCCTCCTGAGGCGCCCGTCTTTTGGCCTAGTCTCAAGGAATTTGAAGACCCTCTCCTCTATTTAGAGAAATTTCGCCCCATAGGATCAAAGACCGGCATTTGTAAAATAATCCACTAAGGTATCTTTATCTTCCCGAGTTACCTATCTTTCTAGGGGTGGGAATCCCATTTGCTGTAGACGTAAACACATTTCGATTCACTCCGAGAATTCAGAGACTCTACGAACTGGAAGCTCACTCTCGTCTCAAGTTGGACTTATCGGCAACTCTACCAATTCTTCCGACTTGCAGGGGATGGAAAAGCTCAAGATTCCCCAACGTTGGAGGTCGTTATCTCGATGTGTTTTGGCTTCATAAACATGTAATGAATGCTGGAGGTTTTGAGAAGGTGAACTCAGCCAAACTCTGGCGCCATATAGCAGAGCGTATGGCTATCCGGCGATAAGTTTGCATGGTAATGAAGACCAACTACGAAAAACTACCTTCTTAAATACGAACTTATGGTTTCAAGCTCACCCTTATCTGGTGTAAGTGGGAAGCGGTCTTCTAATAAGGACCATAACAAGTCTACTCCCAGTATAAAGAGAACCAGATTACATGTTCAAGAGGTGGGTTTTTCTTGTATGAATCCACATTTTAGCGATTAGGACGATACGAAAATCGATTATACGGCTAGCAAAGAATTAAAAAATCTCCCAGTTTTTTTGGTCCAGGACCAAAAGCTGCAGTACCGGGATTGGCGAAATCGCCGTCCCTTCAAAAGCGAAAAGGAAAATGTAGGTTGAATGCTAGTTTTTACTTGTGTGTGGTATTGTTTCCCCAGTTTTAGAATATCTTTTTATTGTAAGCATTTCTTTGAAAAAAAGCTATTTTGATCTTTTCTTAATTGTTTTGAAATTTGCTTTTGCTCATTAGTATGTCCTTACTAGTCCTCGTTTTAGGCCACCAATAATAACTGGCTCCTTTATAATATGTCAGATGGCATAGATGTTTTTATGTGCTTTTTGCAGAAACCTGGCTATCTGGGTTTTTTTGTGATCCATCGTTCCCAGTTAAACTGTGGTCTACCGCCTCTTACAAATATAGGGGAAATTCGTGTTTATGCTCCCATTACACCTATTGATAGAAGTGGGGATTTTCAACCACCATCTAATGCTTCTGAATTCCCTACAATTTAGACAATCCACAGACATCAGGACGAATGTTTTTCATCCAGTTCTTGAGTGTGAGGATTTCCAAATTTGACATTTTATAACTTAAGACGTAAAAGTCGATGTAGTGAGTTTTCTTTTAGTTAAGGCTTCTTCTTTTTATGAAATGCCGGTGTCAAACGATATCCACAAGATCCATATCGATATTTTCTGTGCAATTTGAGAATTAGTCTTCCTTATATTGGTTTAATAACATTCTTACCATTCACATTTGGTCCACGTTCGACAGGATAGTTTTTTCTGTAAATACGAGCTTTTAAAGTAATCCGTCTAGGTAGAAAACTTGAAGCTCATCACAATATACGGTCGCATATGCTGATTTACATGTGAAATATCACTTATCCTACAAAAGCACCCGAATTTCCTTGAATATGGTTGATCTTGCATGTTAACTTTGAGGTATTTACAGGAGAAGCGTATTGCATATAGCATCAGTCTCCATGACCAACCACCTACTTCTGAAGCATAATTATTTCGCTTGATTTATTAACTGATTTTAGATCTCCGAACATTTGTTTATTTCCTCATTTGTAAATATTATTTTTGATCGCTATTTTTAATAATTCGTATTAAAGGCTAATTCAATTGTTATCGCTCCTAATGAGGAAAGCTAACAATTATGTTTGATCCTCGCTACGGCGTAAAAGTTGATCTAAAATACTAGAAGGCGACTGTTGGTATTCATATAACAAGGGTCCCTTTTTTATTATCCTTAGGGTAGGTGATTATCTCTGTGTGTTTGTGACTTGGGCAAACAATGAGGTCTCTGTTGATTTGCTCGCACTTCAACTGTCAAAGCTTGTTAGCACTACTGTTACCCCACCTTTGGGGGGGGGGTGCCATTAACAGTGGAAGAGATGTCCTGGAGTGTGTCGGGCAATTTTGTTTCGTCTATGGGAATCTTTCGGTTTTCCCTCAATCTTTCTAGTCTTACACTCTCCACGAGTTTTGGCGTTCGTGGCTGGAAGCTTTTAAGGCCAGTATATTAAAAAGGAATGACTGTACGTTTCAACACTGTTTTAATTCAATCCATACTTTATGCTCTTCTTGTCTTTTTAATCCTTGTAGCGATCTGTTAAATTTAGTTCAAAATCAAGGGTAATTTTGTATTCCAGATGTAAGTATATGTTGTTCATTTCCTTGTCCATGAAGTGGGTCCGCATTAACATCTTACTCTTCTTAGCATATTATTTAGTCAATTATTAAAAGTGAGTTTCCATTACTTATAGTGCAGAGGTCGTTCCTATGAATCAAATATCTTGGTTTATGTCTCTGCAAAGCATATATTTCTTTATTCCGGGTATCGGTGAGTATCGGTGAAAAACGAACATGGAAGGTTAAAAAAATATTTTTTTTTTTCAACGAAGGTTTACGTGAGAGGGCATCAAATTTCTTCTTCCCTTCCTGTCACATTACTCTGTAGTGCACATTGTATTATCAACATTCTGTTATTGTGACCGAGAAGCCCAGAATGAACGTCTCAATTATTTAGAGTTACCTATTTAGGTTT
>QEYB01000324.1:0-44166 GCA_017562135.1 Dipylidium caninum | reverse complement strand
AAATAGAGGGAGAGATGAAGCGTCTGGAGGCTACGAATGAATCACACTCTTACGGATACGGTGTTTTAGTTTGTGAACTTGAATTAAAATGCTATTCCTGTTACTGTAGCATTCATCAAAGCATGCTTCTTTAATGGCAAATCCTGCACAACCTCTGGTGGAACCCTAGGGAAGGGTTGATCGGAAGGGGAAACAAGTAGTTAAGTGAGTGGACTTGTAGCCTTTTTCGTCAATTCATTCTGGACATTCGAAACCAATTTTAATCGTTTGCGTTCGCAAGGGGTACTGTTCCAGCCTTTTTACGCTATTCTTTCGGAACAGTCGATTTGCTTCAAAGAAAAGGAAAGCAAAATTGCTATGATATCTTGGTTGGGCCATGAGGATTTGTATGAGCGGAACTGGAATGTCGGCCCTTTAGGAAGGTCGCTGGTAATTCGATGGCTGATGGTGACAGGTACGGACACCCAAGAGCGCATCAGGATGAACAACCAATAACTCGTGACTCGGGTCAGAGGACGAGTGGAGGTTAGGGAAAGACGAATGTCAAATGGGCGAATGAAAACTCGTTTGCTGTGTTTTCGGGTTTTATATCTTTCCATTAACTACCACTCGCCTTTATTGGTGTTTCGACATTACGGATGTCAATCAGCTTCAGAAGACACGTCCAGCTCAAACTTCGCCTCTACGGCCAACGGCGGCGAACGATGAGGTCCCGCAGACGAAATATCGAAGAAGAGGAAAGTGGCGAAAATAACCGAGAAAAAACTTACGCAATGTCCACGGAATAATTTGAAACACTTCTTCACAAACTCATAAAAATGCAGAGCTTCAATGCTTCTAACTACCTGAATGCAAGAAGAGTTGGCCTCGCAAAGCCGGATGTGAATCGCCTCCCATGTAGAACTGAGTGGAATCTTATAGACTTCTCAAGGAAGAATTTTGAAGATCTGAAGAGCCTCATCAAACATATCGTCGTAACATCCCCCACTTTCGCCAGCACACTCGCCGACGCAGCAGCTGCCTTGGCCAGGTGAAGCGACTCTTCATGAATGCAAATTTTCCTCTGGTTTTTTTTCCTGCTTCCAAAATTCTCCCCTCACTCCCAACTTTGTCCTCACATTTCCTCCTCTCGTTCTCACACTTTTTTTTCATTGTACGCATTTCTAGCATTACGTAATTGCACTATTAAATCAACAGAAAATGTTTTTGCTTGGCGTGTAAGGGTAGTGAAGTGTTATAAAGAGGTGCTGACGCGGTGGCAATGATGAGGGAAGAAAAATAATTGCAGTTGAAAATTGTGAAAGGAAAGGTGCTAGCCTTACGGGATGGAACAGGTAAGAAAGCAACTCAGGGGAGTGTGGTTGTCAGTTTTCTGGCGTGTAGGATGTCAACTCCCGGTTGGAGAATGAGCCTCTGGAAGGTAAAATGAAGGGGTTGGGAGAACATAACACCAAAAAATGAACTGTTTCATCCATAGGAAGAGTTTCTGTCTCAGTAGCTTAAGACTACTCTCGCTGTGCTCCCACGCCTTCCGCAACCACGGTTGGCTTATCTTCAAGCGTCGTAGATGCAATTAACGTGGTAGAATAGTCGCCACGTTGGCCCAACTCCGCAATTTGGTAAACGCTGCATGTTGGCGGCTTTTGCGAATGTGTGGATTAGAGAAGAGAAAGTGGCTCCGAAGGGTTGAGATCGGATGAGTGAAAACAAAAAGCAGTGGGATTCAATGTGAGAATTAGTCAGTCAAGGGAAAAGAAGAACGGATTCACTTCTAAGACTCAGTCGCCCCTGTGTACATCTGCAAACACTTTAGATTTCGTTTTGCCATTTCCATGATTTGTTTAAGTTTTACCCTGGTTTTCATTAAGCAATTTAAATAAAGGCGCATTTAACTGGAATAAATTCTTTCCACCGCATTCGCGACTCCATACATGGCTGATTTACAAATTTATGCTATCGCGCACTCCGGGGCGAACTTAATGAGTAAGGCTAGTCAGAACTGACTGTTCTGTTTCCACTGGTCCACTCACTTCTACTCCACCACCTACAAGATGTCGCTCGTCATGGCTTTTTCGGTCGGGCAGACGAGAGACAATTCATCGTGTGTAGAATCTTATAGGTGATTCGGCCTCGGGGCTTGTCCAAGTCTGATTTATTCCTCTCGGTGCACAGAAACACTAGTGCTATCTCAATTCCCAAGATGATATAACTGCGAGTAGACTTAGTGCATTGGAGGGATACAAAGTATTTGGGCAGGCGGTCAAAGGGACGCCAGGAAACGCTTGCCAACCCCAAGCAGATGATGATGGTCAGGTCCGCGGGAAGTCGGTCTGACGTGGGGAGCAGGGATCAGTGAGTGAATGAATTGCAGTTAGGTGAGCTCAACTTAAGCAACGAAAAGTCATTCCATGGACGATTGACAGTCATAAGTGGACTCAACACGGAAACCCTATAAAAAATGTTGAGAAGAACGGTTCATGGAGTGTGAGTGTTCCTCGCAATGTGGAGAGTGTGTGCCTCGCAAGTTCCTCGCGACCAGCATTTTCCTTCACAGCTAGTCATTGACGGAAACCTTCAACCTACCTGAATCGCTCTCCTTGATAACGACAACCGTCGCAATCGAAGAGTTATCAAACGAAATAAGTGTCAGTCTTCAAGCTTCATCATATTCCAACGGTTTCACCTCACCGGCGGATTGGGTATGAAGAAAATCTGCACATAAAATAGGGCCACAGAGGAAAAGACAAGCCTACGAAAAGTTATCTTTTTGGAGGTAAAAGAAAGCGAATTACAATGTTTTTTGGAATTACGACCGGCTAAGCTCCCTTCGCTTTCCTCCATAGATCTCGTCCCAACTCATCAATAAGCCGTTTTTAGGAATGAGACTTTTTGAGAAGTTCAGGCGGATGGAGAGAATTTGGCAAATTAGTAATCACATTCCGTTTCCACCCTAGCCTGTTAAAATCGTCGATTATGCGGGGTTCCTGTATGATTGGCGAATGCTCATCTAGCCTCATTATTATTTGTGTAATGCGTGCTGGCAGCTACGGACTGCTCTCATTTTACGCTCCCATTCACGTGCGACTGAAAACCATCAGAATTAGCGGTCGATTCCAGGGGGTGTTCATGGAATAACGACATCCTTTAAACAAGCGACGCAAAAATTGCTCGGAACGACGATACACTCGGGCAGGCACTGACAAATATTCTTCGTTCAACCACATCGTCATCTATTCAACTGCTGCCTGCACTTCTTGACCTACCGCTGCCTGCCACAGACTCCCCGTCCTGTCCGAGATGGACTCAACTGGTAAACCTCAGTTCCGGCAAGTTGCATGAGTGTGTGCATTACATGCAGAAAGGAAAATGCCTGTGCAGCTCGAAGCCTTCCCGCGTAGGTTTCGGAAGACGCCGTTAGAATCGCATTGTGTTATGGGACCATGCGACAGATCTTCGTGAGTGCTGAGAGGTACTGGAAATCGAGCTGCTGGGATCGTAGGGCTTCAAAAGGTTCTTTTTTCATTAACCGATCACAGTAACGTGTCGCCAATTTACAACATGAACCTCAGTCCAAGCCTCTTGAAGAAGCTCCCTGTAAACGTGCGGCTTGGTGGAAAATAGTCCAGTGATATTGTATCCGCTCCCCGCAATTCGGCAAATTCATTTCGCTCACAAAACACGGACCAGTTTAACGAAAAGAAGTTGGCGTTTGAGCAACCTCTTCTGCCATGCCGCATAGCGTGCGTTCTTCTAGTCGTCCTTGCATTGTCATCGCGTGGGAACATTTGCCCTAACCAACGTATTTTCACAGTGGCTTTGTACAGTCGCACGTGGCCACAAGTTTCCGAGCCTGAAAATTGATGCCGTGGTAAGTAGCTTAATGAATTTTGGTTCCTAAGCATGATTTCTTGCAATCTTATATCTTCTCTTAATCCTGTCTGTCTCGTCATCCTTAGTCGCGTAGTGAAGGGAAACGCTAAGATTTGTCGAATAGGACGAGTGCTGTCATGTCGGGCCAAGAGACCACAGTTCTTCTGAGGGGATGGAAACCTGAAGACTGAGATTATGACAGGATCTCAAAAATATTTCCGCGTCAAAACGAGGGGCTCAAAGAGGCGGCTTTTGTAGCTGGGGGAAGTGGAAGTGTCGGCGAAACTGGCGAATGAAAAGTGGAAATGGCCGAGGAGATTGGGGCGAAAGGTGAGATCGAATCAGAGTCAGTATGCTTGGCAGAAACCGAGAGGGAAAGTGATTCGCGTGGAGGGTCAAAGAGCAAAAGGCGGTGAAAATAGTGGTGGGAAATAGAAACGCAAACGGAATTGTAAAAATGGAAGCAGACATGAAAGCGGAGGCGACGATTGGGGGCGGAGAGGAAGCAGGAAGACGAGTGGAGAGAGGAAGAGGGGAAAACGGAATCTAAACTCGAAAGAGAATCATTATCAGAGGTAGAGAAAACAGAAGCCAAAGAAGCGACGAAATTGCAACTTGTCTGGATATGCACCGGGGGAAACGGCACGAAGGCTGTTTGCAGACAACATGCCTCAAAAGAACAATACCCACTTCATCAGTTTTGTCCGCTTCTCAGCGACTCACTTCAGAGTCGCTCGCTCCACGTTAACACCATTTCCATTTCGCTGTGCGTACTTTGACTAATGAACCATTCATCAACCTCAAATTGAAACAAAGCCCCCAATTCCCTATTCCCTACGATTGACTTGCCAACACAAAGCTTTCCACACTCACGTGGCACGGGAAATCGTTTCATTTCCCTGACTTCTGTAAACGGAATATGTGCGTGTTACAATCCGTTGACAGTTATGCCCAGTTATTTTGTAAATCTGCGGCGCCATATCACATGGCAAACTAGTTTCGCCCTTCTTCTAATATTACAAATTTTCCCGCATCATTTCTTTATTAATTTGTGTCAAATCTGGTCAAACATGCGATGAAAACGCTCCTGCGAGGCCCATTATGACCGCATTTCTTGTCTGTAAATATCGTTTGCCTCACTCTATTTCAACCTCTCAGCACTGCCTCAATGTGATGACTCGGCGCGAAGTGTAGAGGGAGGGAAGAGGGGGAGGTAGCGAGGGAGGGGGACGTAATCGGACTACTGGAAGCTGGCAAATTAATGAACGCTTTAACTCCTCTGTCGCCACACCGCCTTCTCATTCCCTTTCACTCGAGGTATTACAACCTCTACCCTGTTTCTCATATCACTCCGTCAATTGGACTACCTGATGGTCGCAACCTATCGTCACTAAATTCAGTCTTCCAAAACTTTTCCGCCATTTTGCTGCGTGAGATGTCCTCCACCATGAGTACTTCCCATTAACTCAATCCAATCCCCAGTGCTGCTTCATTTTTTTCGTGCAGCATTTCCGTCACACAAGAGACAACCTCACTTGCAGAATTTGCTTGTCGGTGAAGCTAAAAACATCTCTCCGCTTTTGTGGTAATCAGTTATTCAAGGGACGCAAACAACCCGTTGTTTAATTGGTAAAGGGCAAATAGGCCAGCAAGAAAAGAGGATAAGATTAGTTATCAGGAATCCAGCTTCGAAGAAGGATCGGCTTGCTTGGACTCTTACTTGCAACTGAGTTACGTCAATGCAAAATGAGGCGACTAGTTTCATTTCATTAGTGGGCAACTTCTCTCTCTGAGACATTTACAACCTTCCTTTGGACACTTACTTTCGTGTAAATTTTTCTCTCTCCGCCCTGTACTTCCTTCCCTTCCTCCTCGTACCCACCCTCGCCTCCCAGCAAGCGTGGACGAAAGCAGCAGTCAGAGACGGTTCGGAAACCGAGTGAGTCCGTGAGCTCAAGTGCAGAGAACGCGACATTCAGTGAATGGAAAGTCTAATGAGAGTGGAAACGGTTCCTTGCCCTCACTCCGAAGGAAACCCTTCCGCATCCACCAAACGACTGTCATCTCAAAAGATTACAACAACTGTACTTCAAAAATGCACCACTCGGGAAGGTGCCAATAAAGAATAAGTCATGCAGGTTAGTGTAAGGTTTCATTGCAGCCATCCCAACAAGGAGTGTGCCTCTGCAGCTGTCTACAAAACAATTGAGTCACGGCAAGTAACACACACACACTTCTGAGAGTGCCAACGAACCCGTCGTCTAACCTGGCATTGCTCACGCGAATGTTAAATTTACCTGTTTTACAATTCTGGAGACCATTCTTCTTTGTCCCGCAGTTAATTAACTTATCAGGCGGTTCTTAAATTTTGCTTCGTGAAACAAACATTGGAGAAAATTTTGGCCGACACAAATGGCGACAACGAGAATACGCACAAGCCCTCTCAGTCGATATCCAAATAAGAACAATAAAAAACTGGACTGTAGTCAAAACTTGAGGGAAAATAGACATGTCTAATGCCCATATTGTTCGTAAGTGCGAAAGAATTTGTATAACGTAATTTGTCACGTAACGAAAGCGCATCTTAAAGTTAAGAGATTAGGGATGTGGCTAATGAAGTAAAGTGAAACATGAAGATTGACATCGGCAATCTGGATGTTGAAAAAACAACGATTTGTCTAAACGTGCTACCAGCCTCCCCACTGCTAATCACTTCTACCTCTCAACAGTCTAGTTTGACACTGCTTTCTTCCTCATCCTTCTTTCATATGCCATGATGCCAATTCTTCCAAGTACCTCATTGTTAGACAATGCATTGCCTACACTGTTAACTTACTCGCCTCTCTTCTATTTGCCTCAAATTTCCCAACTTTTTAACAACCACCTTTCCGTAGATTTCCGTCCTTCGCCGTCCTTCAACAAGAGACATTGTTTTGTCATTCCAACCCATGCCGACTCCCCCCAGACTAATTACCACCCTATTTCTTGCGACAAAGGCCCTTTGCGCACGCTGCCACCAATCCACATCTGCAGTATTCCATTAAAAACCTCCTTTCACTGCATTTTTAAACACTGCCCCCTCACTCAACCTCCGCCCTTACTGCCCCTTCCGCAACTCTTTCGAGATCCCCACTTCTCCACACTATACCCTTCATACAAAGCCTCAAATGCCAACATTTCCTTCTTCTATTTGTAATCATACTTGTGGGGTCCTTTTGATGCACGTCAATCAAGGTCATTCGTCCCCGCTCTCTTGCACAGGTCCAACAAGCAGTCTATAAGCCATCAGTCTGCCATATTTTACAAAATGTGAAGCTCAGTTCACAGTGACAGGACAAAACTTTGCCAACATTAAAACGCCCAACTCATATTCATGTCTTCAGACTGCAAGTACTTTAAGCCAAGTGACATGGGGAAAGGAAAAAGTATCGAGTGAAAGGGCCAATTTTCCTCTTTAGGCTGTCTGTTCTTCCCGATGAAAAGAAGAGGAGATAGGGATGCATCGCTTAAGAGGCTTCAATTGGATCTACACGCAGACGGGGAGAAAACAGACTTCATAACACTTCACCCACTCTCTCCTTTTACAATTTCGTCAAGTTGATTCTCAAGGCTAAAGAGAGGTTCATGGTAGTATCTGCGTTATAAAGTGATTCGGTCTGGCGACTCTTTATCAAGTAGAAGAATGCCCATTTTTTCTTGATTGTGCTAAATTCGCCTGATATGTCAGGACATTTGAATGCCTGATGAGGAGAGTGCTTTCTTCTCCACGATGCCATCCACAAGTCAAATATTCACCTAACTATGCCATTTTTAAGCCAAACACATTTTCACGTCAACAGACAAAAGTCACTTTCAACACTCCTCACGAGATATTCGCTCTGCCAGTCAATACTTAACTCTATTTCCAAGACTGCCTGCTGCCTTGCTCACCCTGCCTACCTGCCTGCCTGCCTGCCTGCCTGCCTGCCTGCCTGCCTGCCTGCCTGCCTGCCTGCCTGCCTGCCTGCCTGCCTGCCTGCCTGCCTGCTGCTGCCTGCCTGCCTGCCTGCCTGCCTGCCTGCCTGCCTGCCTGCCTGCCTGCCTGCCTGCCTGCCTGCCTGCCTGCCTGCCTGCCTGCCTGCCTGCCTGCCTGCCTGCCTGCCTGCCTGCCTGCCTGCCTGCCTGCCTGCCTGCCTGCCTACCTCTCCTCTTCTCAAATCTAGTCACTTCTACCTTCAACATTCTCATTTAATATTGCTTCCCTCCCTCTCTCGCTTCACTCTTCTTCAACGCCTGTCATCATCTCTCCCCCCAAATATAACAAATAACCCCACATGACATGCGCACATACATCACACCTAACTGAATAGTGAGAATTCCCACATTTTCAATGAAGCCACTACCAGATCACAAATGTCCACATAAGTATACCAATGGTATACACACCACGCCCACTATGCGAAACGCAAAGCCAATCAATCCACCTACTTACCTTCATAATTCCTCCTCACTAAAAACACTCTACATAATAGACCAGAGGTACATCAAGTCCACATACTAAGAAGAACAACCTTTTATATAAGAGACTTTACAAGTAGCCAATTACGACTACTTCACATGCACACAGCCGATTGCCTTTAGAACACAATGCTCTCACCACTCATCTCCCACTCTCAGTTCCTTTCACTGCCTTCGCGCACTCATGCAAATCGCATATGCACGCCGTCAGGGTCCGTTGAGAGCTAAGAGAATTGTTTTCATAAAAATATGTGCTACCTGAGATACTGTTCTTTCCCGCCAGTCGCCGTTTAGAACAATTTCCTCTCGTTTGTCCTGCTTTCTAAAGGGTACGAAACCCCAATAAAGTGGTCTGTGCACTTGGCATACTATTAAAATATGCCCTGAGGACACCCATATTGGGAGAAGATCTTTTGCTCACAATTATAACATCCCACAACTTCGTTACTTCAGTGGGACAATTCGAATGTCCCTTATACTTCTATGTACTTGACTCGGTGCCAAGTGTAAATGCTGGGATGTTGCATGGTGGAATTGAAGAAGAGAAATCACGGAGAAAATATGTTGCCATTGAGTAGGAAGCGGGAAATGGGGTTGAGGAGAGTCTCGTGATAGCAATGAATTGAGCGAAGGCTGGTGTGGCTGTATGTCATGAATGCGGTGAAATAGCCGAAAAGCAGCGTGTGATCGAGCTAAGCAAGTGGGAGTTTGCACGCAATCGCACTGTCAAATTTTGTGCTCGAAATGGGGAAAGGGGGAAGTAAGTAAAAGGGAGTGCCGATGAATGCGGGTGACGTTGGGTTAAATGTTTACAAAAATATTGCATTGATGAGGGCGAAAGCGGTGTATGATCGAGCTACATGTGACTTGCTTAGAAGGAATCGCAATGTGTACTTTGTACGCAATAGTAAAAATTAGAACATTGGATCAGCTAGAAGGGGCCTTTCAACTGAAGGAAATGTGACTTTTGGTCCCAAGTGCAGAGCGAGGGGCATATTCTTCTTTCTTCGCCGCTTAGTGTGTGCTATGAATGACCGTGTCTTTGGCCTATGACGGTCTCCTTGATTGGGTTAAACTGCCACTCCCATTAAGCTGGTAATTTGCGTTCTGGGTAGAAAATGGTTCGAGCATTTGACTTATTTTTCCATATGAGACCTCACAACGAACTCTGAGAAAGAGTTGACGCTTTTTGTTGGATGGTTTCCGAGAAGTTTGCCTTCCGTTCTCCATACGGTGTCTCTCGTCAAGCGGTCGGGCTGCAATTTTCTTGTCCCTTCTGAGGCGTACAGTTTTTGGCGATGAGAAACCGTGGTAGTGGCATTTACATGCAAGTGGTCTCTCTACTTCCTATCAACTCTTCTGCTGCTTGCCTACACTACGCAGCAGGCTAACTGACAAGTTGCAATTAGCCTTTTTCTGTTTCTCCCACTATCAGCAAAAGAAGATTGCAGTCAGGAACAGAGAGGAAGAGAGACACAACAAAAAAGTTTGCAATGAGGCGTGTATGTACAGTATTCATTACAGTAGGTGAAAAATGGCCTAGAAAAAGGCAACGGACACGTTGGCCTTGACCAAATATATGAGTGAGAAGAGTGAATAAGATGAGCAAAGTAGGCGTCTGGCGGTAGGGACGTGGAGCCAGGGTCCAAGACACTCACGTGGAGAATGGTGATGTTGAGAATGCTAGTGGCGACGATGCCCGTTTCTTCTTACTATCAAACCAATCTGCGGAGAGGAGGATCACTGCCTGGGCAAGTTCATGACATATGCATCGCGACTGCAATTGTGGGGTAGTGAAGAGACCCTGGCAAGCGCTTCCGTCTATGCGGTTATCTCCGCAACTTACTCCGGCACACCACAACAATCGATGGCCCGGTGGAGTGTTTATAGTCGCTGACCAAGAAAGCAACAATGCGGTAAGCATCCGCGCATCTTAGACGTAAATATCTGCTGCCAAAGAGGAGATACTCCCGCTGCAACTGTCGCTCCATCCGTGGGACAAATGGAGAGCTTCCGTTTGTTGCTGATGCCGATCTGATGCGAACTGACATTTCACGGGCGCCGAGGTAGTGGTATCGTTTTCGCACTCAAAACAAGCTTTTCCACTGTTTCCTCTCGTCCTCGCGTTCTCCACCGTCAACTCTTTGGGCCCTAAGCCACCACCACCCGTCCGCCCCGCCCTGCGAGGGCTCGTGTCCGTGGAGGAATTATTAGTCATCCTGAAAGGTTACCTCCTGAGGTGTATATTAACAACGCTTGAGCCCCTGTCTGCTCCAACAGTCCGAAACCCCTCCGTTGGCCAGGACGATGTGCCACTCATGAGGCAGCAGGCTTTACTCCCACTGCAGGTGAACTTCCGTTCGGTGGGAGGTGAGAGGCGATAAGAAGAAGGCAGACACGGAGGCAGGTACGCGTTTATTTCGCGCACATCCTCAACGGAGCTCCAGCCTGTTGGGGAAGGTGGAATGCATCAGTGCGAATGAAGATGATTGCGTGGGACGCACACCACATCCTCCCTGTTGTACGGAATGTGCTAGAAAGGTTTTCGAAAGGTCGCGGAATGACGAAAGCACCACGTTATTTCCACAGGGGGCGTGTGGAGGAGGATTGGTGGAGTTGGTGGTGGTGGACAAAGTAACTTGAGGCCTGTGGAGAAGCAAGCGTGCTATACCGCCTCTTTGCCCACCCGAGCTGGTCACTCGGTTCTGCAATGAGTGGCGGACTGAACACAGTCCTTAGTGTTTATTTTCGCCTCACTCCACCGTTTTAATGTACAGGTCGCGAGTGGAGGGGTACAGGAGGGCGGTGCACAAGCTGGGGTCAGTTTAGAATTGCAAGCGTGCGGGGGGACACATGCGGTCATTTGGGCTAACACTACCTTTTTAATCTCTCATTGCAAGTATAAATCCCCGATAAACAGTCTAAATTTTAAATTCACTCCAAGTCCTGTCCTCATGATTGCGGTTTAATTAAATGTAATAAGATGCACGGGAGTCGGGGAAAGGCCACGACCTTCCCTTGTCGCTGCGTTTTACAGCGTCAGCTTAGTGGAGTCATGTTATTCACCTGGTGTTGTCGTCCCCAACGTGCCGTCACGCATTGGGTGGTCGGTGTTGGGAGAATACTCGAATCGCATAGCTGGAGGACTCCGAGGCGGAGGAGGAGGGCGCGACAGCAGCACCGCGGTTTGCCTGGTTCGCTCGCAGCGGGCGCCAACAATCGTCGGAGGGCCTCGCCTTGTGTGGCATATAGGCAAAAGACCACAATTCCTCGAAAATCGCCTTATTTGCCGACCTCACTTAAAATAATCAACATGTACTTAGGCACTCCAGGCCTCAGTTCATAGGTTGCCCTCACACTTGAGAATATTGTTTTCGTCGTCGGCGTCGTTGTCGGTTCTGGCGTTCAAGTGATAATTTGACACCTAAGCATTCACATTTGTGTCGGCTTAGCAGTGCACATGTTCTCGCAAAAACCGACCATCAAGGTCTGCGTGCCCCGCACCCACCAGCACTGCATGAGAGGTTATAGACTGGGTCGCCAATTTGGGCTGTCGTTTCCAAGATCAAGGAGGTGAGGTGTGTGCCGGGTAATTGACAGAAGGTTCTGGCAGAGTCTGGGTTGTTGGTGGAGCTGGCAACGGTTGAGGTGTAGAGGTTGCCAAACCAGGCTCAGGTCCCGAGGTCCCCCTTCGCCTCACTTCATCTCAACGGCTATGTCCCTGGCATCGTACCATCATTGCTGCCAACTAACAACCTCACCTCGTGCCGATGCGCTCTGTTTCTTCATGCATGGCGTTAAACCGGACCTGTGGGTGCCTGATTGACTGGCATCTGAGCACATTAACAGTGGCAGTGACTTTTATGGTGACTGCACACTGAAATTTTGGTGTGTACAACCGAAAGAATAGGCACTTGTGAGAATGTCTGAAATAGTGGCTTCTCATTGGAAATGTCTTCGTGATCACCAGGCCCTGCGGAGGGCGGACTGATGAGCGGCTGTCCGGGTCGCACGTGGCGTGAACTTCGGACTTTGGCCTAAGCATCCCGCCGGCGTGTACTTAGGCGTTCCAGGCCCTAGTCCACACTTGATAATGTTGTTTATGTCGTCGTCGTCGGCGTTGTTGGTTTTGGCGTTCAGGTGATAACTTGACACTTAAGCACTCACAATTGAGCCGACTTGGCGGTGCGGATATCCTCACAAACACAAAACCGCCAACCAATCAGGGATGAACTAATTTTTGACGCTGGCGAGTGAACTAACGCTCCGTTGCCTATCTCCGCGCGCAAGAGAGACATGCCTGCAAAGGTTGCCTTCTTGCAGGCCCAAACTGGTGAGAATTGCGCGCCCCGAACCTGCCAGCACCGCTGCGTTGCAAGATCACGGAGGCGAGGTGCGGTCCGGGTGATTGACACGAGGTTCTGTCAGAGTCTGGGTTGTTGGTGGAGCTGGCAACGGTTGAGACGTGGAGGTTGCCAAACCAGGCTCAGGCCCCGAGGGCCCTCTCACTCAGCCTCGCCTCGGCTCGCCTCAGCTGCTCTGCCCTGTGGTGGCGCCGTTATTGTTGCCCGATGGCAGCCTCACCTCGTGCAGATGCGCTCTGTGTTTCTTTATTCATGGCGTTAAACTGGGCCTGTTGGTGCCTGAATGACTGGTATCTCAGCCCATTAACCGTGGCAATGACTGCTATGGTGAGTACACACTGAAATTTTGGTCTGTTCATGCGAAAGAATAGGAACTTGTGAATATATCTGAGATTGTGGCTTCTCATGGAAAAAGTCTGTGTGAACCAGGCCCCGCGGCGACTCTAAGACTGCAAACTCCTGCCTGCCCGTGGGGGTGGAGGACGATGAGAGGCGGAGGGGAGGGGAAGGGAGGTAAAGATAAGGGCAGCGGCCCTTGAACAAGTAGCCGGTATGCTTATGAACAGCCGGGCTGTTCCCGCGCTGCTGTCGTCTGGTTGGCAGACGGTGGCGGCTGTTGCAATGCCCTGCATTATCCACATGGCCGCCTTTGTGATAGTTCCGAGTACAGAGTAAAAAGGGACAAACGCTCGACCTCCTTAGCCGCGGTTTAGCGGTGGTGATGACCAGAAACCGTAGTTCATGGCAATGGAGTGGGGCGGTGGCCGCCTACATGGGGGGGCGCCACTACTTGGCGCCACCCGAACTGATGCCCGCGGGAAGCGAGCAAAGCTTGGGCCGGTTGTACAGACGGTGGCGCTGAGGAGGTGGACGGGAGGAGGCTGTGGGCAGTCAGGGGAGGTGAGGGAGGACGGATTTGTCAGCATGACAGGTTGATCGGCCTGTTTCACCATGTACCCTCAGCGTTCGGGCGCGCCAACTGGCGCTCTCTCGTGGGAGAGACGTACTTCATTTCAGCCCTTTTGTGTACTAACTGCACGGCCTCATGTGGCTTGCAGAGAAGAGAACAAAGAGACTGGCCTGTGTGTGCACTTGTTACCCTTGGATATATTTCATCATGGAGCGAAAGACGCGCCTGTTTGTAGCTGAGAAAGAGAGAGATCTCTCCATTGCTAGAAGTGGTGTTCACTAAACTCTGTCTAGGGGACACCAGACGTGTGGGTTACCAAGTAAATTAACTGTGATTTCACGTAAGTTTCGACGGGCGGTCACGGGACTCGTTTCTCAGAGTCAGAGTCAGCGTCAGCGCCGCGACAAAAGCGGGTACGTGAGACCGGAGAGAAGGCATGAGCACCCTGTGCGCCCTCTAGCCTCCAACTGCCCGTCTTCCCGTGCCTGCCCCCTCGGCCTTGGGGTTGGGTGCTTTATCAGCGCCAAATTCTCCTGTCGGGCTGCCAAAGGGGTACGGTGATGCCCACTAGCAGGGAGCTCATGCCACCGCTGGTAAAGGGAGTTAGCAGGAATGATGTCAAAGCGACGTTTACCACAACAACGAATCACGAGCTGTCAGGCGGTAGGTGGGCTAATGGCTAGGCTGACGGGGACTTCATCACGCCTTCATTTCTCGGGGTCGTTAGCAGCGCAGTACATGTTCGTACGGGAAGCGCGACCACCTCATTGGCACTCAATTAACCAGCACTGGCGGCTATGGCCTTACTGCGCTAAGCAGATTAGGCGGAGTGAAGTGGGGCATCCCCTGCAGCATGAAGGTGGTTGGAAAATGATTTGCGAACCGATGTTGATGCGTGCCATGGGGGGACAGCCATACCGGAGTCCGCGACAAAAGATGATGCGACGCCGGTGCTGATGGCTCTTATACAGTGAGAGCGGAGGTGGACAATTCCGCAGCCACGATTCCACATCGTTTAGTAGATGTTGCAATCAACTGATTGTGTCGCGGCCAAGAGAGGCGAGGAAAGGCCGTGACTGACGATGAGCCCAATTAGTCTCACGACTGTTCCCATCTGTCGCCCGTTAAGCTTGCCCTTTCCCATTTGGGCCACAGCTATACCGTTTTAGAGGAATCAGGCACGTAAAATGGAACTCTGGTAACATTTTAAACGCTAACTTCTCTTTTCAGACAATGCGGAGTCCAGTGTAGTCGCTTTAACTACCGCCGCTCTGTGTGACGGGAAGGATGGGCATTTGCTGCCCTGTTTCCTCACGAACGCGGCGTCGCGGCGCTGAGTGGTGGGGCTTCAGTCGGTCCTCGGCGCCTCCTTTCAGGCACTATGGACCTCCGTTCGCCTCCTTTTATTTCATCAGGAAACGTGGCAGCAGCACGGTTAACTTAGCACACACGCTGATTTATCCACGGACTGTGTTACCCACCACGGACCCGGAGCGTCATGTGCCACCGATCAAACGGGTAAATCGGGATCGGGCTGAGGTCACGTCAAATGCTGTCTGGACACAAAGTCTCCTGACATGGCCACATCACACTCTCACACATCCGTGGTGAAATTGAAATGATTCGGATAATAATTTTTAGATGCGTTTTTTAATTAACCGCTGGTACCATTGTGCCAGGTGTCTTGTCATCCACCCGAGAAGACGCCTCCGCCCACTTTACCCTCTCTACGGGCCCATCTCAACCTTCTTGCCCTCACGTGTGATGAAAGTGCGCACCTGGAAGTGAGCCAGTGTCTTTTACTTGGTGGAGATAGAAGATCACCACTGTATCGCGCTTCCTCCTTTGCTCTGACTTCACCTGGTTTCTTGGAATGAAGGAGACTGGAGGACTGGCTCAACTGACGACATCTGCAAAGTCCCCCTCAGCAGCGTCCTGGTCCGGGTCGAGCAGGACGGTTGGGGTGTAGGAAACGACGAATGTCCTACGTCGCAGTGGGTTCAAGCAGCCTCAGCCACGACGGCAGGGTCGCTGCAGCCCACACTACCAAATAACCGGGCATTTGTCGTGACACCATCGGTTCTGCTGCTCTGCACACCGACTACAAAGTCGAGCGATATGACGAAGGCTTTAAGCGGGCAGTAGACGGACTCGAGTGGTCCGACAGCGCATGAACAGTCGCGAGGTTGCTGTCATTTGTGAGGCCTGTTTGGCCCAAATAGCCGACACCATCGGCGTGTAAACACCGTGGCAACCGCGATATCAAATCCACCAGTCTGGCCGCCGCCCTCGCCCTCCGGCGCCCGCCTCCCCGTCCCCCGTCTGCGCCCTCTCCCATAATCCCATGTCACGAAACAGCTGCACACCCCACAGCACAGTCCGGCACGAGACAGATTACAATTGAAACTTCGACACATGACGAGCACTCCACCTTTTCTTGTATGAAAGGAGAAATGCTACAGGCTTTCTAACATCTTTAAACAGTCACTGCCACAAGCGTGCATATAAGAATGTCGACATTCATTTTTAAAGTGTAAATTGCCTGTTCATACAGTCAATTCACACATAAGTAGTATAATAAAACCGTGATCATGAAGATTGTCACAATCGCTTGACAGAGGAAAAATACACTTTGATTCGGAGTAGACGTCATCGTTTTCACAGGGAAGAATTCTGCTAACAGTTATGGGGATCTATCGAGTACTGCGGCTGCCATTGCCATTGCCATTGCGAGGGCCTGACCGACTACCCTGTTCGCGTCGACCACTTCTGACATGTCTACAAGACGCGTTCAGCCCTCCGCTTTCAACTCTCACGGCACCGTGTTTGCAAGGCCTTCGCACGATTGGTCGACTGTAGTCACAGTGTGTCATCAACACAACACTCCTCCACACTGCGTATAAAAGCACCTCTTGTAGAGGGGAATCATTTAGTAATCGCATTGAGGTTACTCTCTTGACCCAACCCTATGGCAGACGATCGGCGTAGAAGGATGAATGACCCGATCCCGGAGATACGTCAACACAGGCCACGCTTGCGTTGCATAGAAAGGACTTCGGAGGAGCTCGGCATTAGTAAGTGTTCCTCTCTCGTGCTCACACTACCCATTCATCTATCCATCAGTCTACTTATGGTTTGGTAACTTTGCAGCGCTTTATGTGGTAAGGGAGTCAGCTCTCTTTGATCACACTTACACCTTGCGCACTCGGGTAGGGCAGGGCGGCTTCGGAAAGGTTTTCAAAGCCATCCACAATGAGACGCTCGAAAGAGTTGTCATCAAACAAGTCGACTCCAACCGCGTTTCTTGTTGGTGCAGGGTAAGTTCGAAAAGAGGCATAACTTTACGCGTCCCCTTTTGATGCACTTTTCTCCGGATACACAGTTTGTTCTCCTCTTTGCTCTAGCTGGATAGCGAAATGATACCGATGGAGGTGGTGCTGATGAAGAAGGTGTCGCACGTCCATGGGGTCCCGAGAATGCTGGAGGTCTACGAACTCCATGGCACTTGGAACATCGTGATGGTGGGTGGCTCACCGGCCGTTCGCGATCTCTTCGACCACATTTGCCAGCGTGGGTACCTGAATGAGCGCGAGTCTGCTTTCGTCATGTACCAATTAATTGGTATTTTGATGAAATGTCACGACGCTGGAGTCATTCACCGAGACCTCAAGGATGAAAATGTTCTCATTAACACAGGCAACCATGAAATCCAACTCATCGACTTTGGATCTGGTGCCTTTCTGCACGACGGTATCTACCATGATTTTTATAGTAGGTGGCCCATCTTTTCACTCAACTTGTGTGATGTGTGATGTGCCACGTCCTGACGCTCTTCTCTCAACAGGTACCCGAGTCTATTGCCCGCCGGAGTGGCTAAGAACTTCGGGGTACCATGGTAAGCCTGCAGAAATCTGGACGGTGGGAATTTTGTTGTTCATCATGATTAACGGGGACATCCCCTTCATGAGTGACAACGAAATTCTTACAGGCAGAGTGCACTTTCATCGAGACTCCGTCAGTACGGAGGCAATCAATCTTGTCAAGTGAGTCTCTTCCAAATGCTCGTTTTCTTTTCTAAATTCACTCCTGCCTGATCACGCTTTTTCATCCACATCAGCTCATGCTGCTGCCTGGATCCGAGTAGACGCCCAAGCCTGATGCAGGTTCTGCTCCATCCGTGGATGCGAATCTTCCGTAACACCATTGCCGGACTTGAATGCCGCCTCTCCCAGTATGCTTTGGACGAGTCAGCCAAGTACATGCCGTCGCCAGTGGCTACCTCCATTAGCGTTCGCTCTGGGCTTTGCGATCTTGCCGACATCTGCGTGGCACACAGCAGCATTTCGTTAAACAATGCGATGTTGACAAGAAGAGATAAAGAGCGGAAGCAGGAGCCAGAGGCAGGAGCAACTGCCACAATAATCCGAGTCGGAAAACCTCGATCACGAGATCGCAGAGAGAGAGAGCATGGTACAACCCATCTTCTTCCGATCCAGTCAGCAGAAGCAGTCAGCGTGCAACATAACCGTCATGTCCACAGCTGCTATCTTAGGAGGCATGAGTCTGCCTTTTACAAATAACACTTCCAACATTGTTATTTGTAAAACTGACGACTCGACATTCCTTGGATCCGCCGCTCACACAAATCCTGCTGCTTCCGGCAGTCTTCGCGAATACGACGCACGCCATCCGGAACTCTCTCATCTGCAGCCTGAACAGGTGCATTTTGTGTGTCGGGCTTCAATCGAACGAGTTGCTTGCATGAAGTTAATGTGGTGACTAGACGATTTCGAAAGAGACTCTTTCGTGGAAGTAAGGAAGGATAGGTAGACCGGACAACACTTTTGTCTCAGAAGTCGACTAACTTGTCACACTAGATAGAAGGAAGCAAAAGGTGGACTCAACCTTCCACTTTTATCCCAAAGGCCTTTGTTTCTCGCAACATCCCCGCAATTCGCGTCCACCGAGTGAGAGACCAAGGCTGCAGCCGGAAAAACCCCAAGACTAGTTCTCACCTCACCTCCGCTCCTCGACGATCAGTGTGATGATATTGTGAAAGGAGCTGCATTCGACAAGACTGGCTGACCACCTCCCAGAAGGGTCTCCACTTCGCGGGCCAAACGACAGAGGTTCAGGTGAAGAGGGAGAAAGGTCGGCGCGGAGAAGGCTTTTACACCAAGCTATTACACCAAGTAGTGCCAAGTCCGTTGTGGTCAATGTCACCCCTCCAGCCCAGCCGAAGGGGCAAGAATGGCCACCTCAGAGTGCGTATGTCCGTTCACGTGTGTCTTCGTCTATGGAAATAGTAACGGTTCGTGTGTTGGCCAAGACTTTTAGTCATTCCCATCCGAGGTCGGACGGCTATGTCCACCGCCGTTTCCGGAAACCCCGGCTGCACCAGACACATGGTGAGCTGTTGAACCGGCGGGGGGCAGGGTAGGGTGGGGTGGGGACCGACGGGACATGGAAAGGCTAACCTTAACCTAGTAATTGGCTAACTCCTAGATGAGAAGCTTCACTTCTGTTCTAGAGGGCTTAGGTTAACCATCTTCCAATAAGTGGGACAGCAGATATGACTCGGTGTCTCACAGGGCGCCGATCACCTGCGTCGCTTCCTTCCAAAACTCTTCTCCCCAGAAGGCCTCTTGCAGTGCGAAACCAGTTGACTTTAGGTGGCCTAAAGCCAGAGGGAGCAGGCGAGTCACAGACCGAAAGGTGACGCCCTATCACCTAAACTTGTAATTTCCCCTTGCGTAGTCGGTCGTGAAGTGTTCGATGTGCCACGGAAACCATCCGCAAAAAGGAGGGAACACCCGTGTGGATGCCATATGCACAGAAAATAGTCCGCCTGTGCGGCGTTGAAATAAAATTCTCAAAAAGCGGCTGCGTGATTATCAGCGCATTTTAATGATGGGCTCGAACAACAACAAGGCAGGAGAGGGAGGAAGGCGGCTCCGATTCCCCTTCTCGACACCAGGAGCGGTTGACCTACTCTTGAGGGAAAACACGCAACACTCGGCTGTCTCTTGCTTATACGTGTAAGTTGGAACTACAGCTGAAGTTCTATGAAGGGGAGAAATTCGACAGTAGTCGTTTTGCTCTCTCGTCACTTGCCCGATCGTCACCCGACACTCCGCGGTCAGTTTGGTGACCTTACTTCAGTCCGTGTGGCGAATTGATTACAAAGCATCAGTGTCAGTCAATTGTCAATCTGGGAGAGTGAAGTATGTCGGCAAAGACATCTTCGATTATTGAGACTTCATTGGCACGAGTCCATCGGTTTCCCATAACGCGCGGCGCCAATAGGGACCGGGGCGGTGGGGTAAATGTATCGTCCGCACTCCGCGCTTTACTCGGTATTAATCAAATGCCACGATGACATCCTCTGTCGCACTTGTCAAGTGTGCCTTTCATTCACGCCACCGTGCGAGGCGTTTTGTGGGACGGGGCCGGGGCGGGAAGCAGCGACAAGGCGGTGGTTCACACGGCGTCTCGCCACCCGAAAGAGAGAAACCACCGCCTTACGTTTGCAGTCAACACGGTTGCAACTAAGGGAGGTAGAAAAAAGACTGAATTACTTTTAGCGATTTGTACATCCAACGAAGGTTAGTTACCCGATGAAAGATGGCAATCGCCTGTGGCACAAGTTCTCAAACGCAAAGCTCAAGGTGACGTCGGGGGAGGCGCAGGCAGTAGTGGACGACCCAGACTCTGAATCGGTCCTCTTAAGCCGAGGACCGCGATCCAGACTCGGAAAGGAGGCTGGGGCGCCCGGCACAGTGCTGCACCGAGTCGCGCTAACCACGTACTCTCCTCGGCTGCCTGGTTAAGTGGCCGGCAGCGGTGCTGATGACATTGGCAGGTCCACATCAGCTGAGGATATTTTGTATTTGCGCAGACCAGACACGTCATCGGCAACGGCAGAGCTACCCGCTTAATTCGTCTGCTCTCATTTCCACGTGTATGCAGTTGGGTAGGCGAAACGACATGCTATATTCTGCCGCCCACACAGCCACACGCGTTGAGACTCAAGGTCAACTGTGTCCTCGTAAATTCTATTTCCAACGTGGCAAATGCCGTTGGTTCCAACCCAAAAGTTCACCCAATGATTCATCCCCTTCGCCTGCCCCTCCTCTCCCCGCCCCTGCCCTCGCCGTCGCCATCGCTCTCGTCCCCAGCCAGCGTCTCCGCCTTGCCGTCTGAGTCTTCGTGGTGCATGTTGTCGTCTTGACAGGTATAAGGAGATGGCTTCGTTAAATGTGATGGAAGATTGAATTCAATGCGACTAGACGTTAACTGGGTCCTAATTTGCTTCGCTTTAAATTGGATCCAAACAAAAGAAGCACTTCACTCTTGACGACGCAAGGGATCGTAACTCTTAAGCCCCGTTCAGGAAGTTCGTACGTGGAGGTGATAATTTGCATTTAATGATGGTTTACTGATCATGTGTGCGAAAGGGGGCATTTAAACCCGCAGAACATTCCTTCCGGTATACTCATACAATGCCTCTCCAGCCCAGATGGAATTTGCTCCGAGTGCAGGTCTCCAATTAGTTCCGAGTTAACAATCAACCGATGTGGATATTTTGTCCTACACGAATCGGTCGCTGTTAGACCGCATATCCACAAATAGAGACTTGGTGCATTGAAAAATCGCTTCATTTTGTTTCAACTCCCCCGAGGCATCAAAGCAGTCTGCATACGACGAAATGGGAGTCTCACCAGATTAAATCCAATCAGCCGGTGGAGTCACACACAGACAAGCGGACGAGACAAAACCGAAGGCGCGTGGATTCCACAGGTGGTCCGTGGCGGGGAGTTCAGGGGCGTTTCACCACCCCTCTCCTCCTCATTAATTCCCAACACGCCGGCTTCTCGGCAGAGGGCCCAAGGCATGCGGACGAGGCACCGCCGCCACGCTGAGTGAGAACAGCAATCGTCTCCCTGCGCAGATGAATCACGCTAACTAGCCGTCTACCAATCGAAATTCGGATACTGATTTTTTACAACTGCAACCAATAGGACAGAGAAGGGTTTCTGAATTGCAGAAGACGACGACGACGCTGATGAGGATGATGTTAGGGGCTGAGACAAAAGACGTCTGGAGGCTAGATGGCGACCGACGCAAGCGACACCTTGTGACTTGGAGAAGGAAAACCGCCCTAGTGTCCGTCCCCTGATGTTTCTACCTTATCAAAGCACCGTCGCCAGGCGGATTCGCGAGTTTGGGGGTCAAGCGACACTCATGTGGTAATTTTCATTGAGGCCAATGACCCCATCGCCGACGAAGTGAGGCTAAATTCATTACAAGGTACCATTTATGAGAAACATGTCTATGACTGTTAATAAGATCTCCAAGTTAAAAATAGGGTGAAAGCCTTTAAAACTTTAACATTGAAATGGCGGATATTCCTCTCAAATGCTAAATATTAATAACTTGGCAACACGAAAAGACTTGCAGTAGGCATTGTCCCGTCAACGTGTTCTCGGTGTGATGTGGCGGATTGGTTATGCGGAATTGCGATTAATTTTAGGTTTTCTCACGAATACATATGATGGCTTTGATCAAAACTGACAACAGCAGTATTCGTGGACGGAAATTGAACTCGTAGAGGTGAAGCAAGAGGGGAGTTGTTAGAGTGACTGTCGAGATCGTCAATGTTCGCGTGCGCATCCAAAGACATACGGAGACCCCACCTGCACCTTACTGAATGAGCATCCCGAAGCGGCACACGAAACTACCTCCCGAGGTCAGTGAACGCCAGGGCCCGCGGAGGGGCCTTTATATAGTGCTGGTTGGGGGAACACAGTTAAATGAATGCTAACCAATCATTGAAACGATCGTCCAGCTTTTCGGTTATAGGATTTTTTTTTACATAAATCCATTGCTTCAGTCACTTTTATATGTGAAGTCGTGGAAGTTCTTAAGGTGGAGGCCACCCCGACGGGAGCCGTTTCGCATGTTCAAAACAGCGCTTTTTATGCAGCGTGTTTTAATTAATAATTAAAAAAATTACAAGCTTAATTGTTGCATTATCATAGGTGAGAGTGATGACCTCAGCGCAGGCCTTAATGTCTTGACATTCCGACAGTCCTGAAGCTCTTCAAAGAGGCAGTATTAGTTGGAGGAAAATTGGGAGGACTTAGGGTCTTCCAGCAAAAAGTAAAGGGAATACACTGCTGGAAGACCAGATCTACTCCGCACTACGACATTGAGCCACCAATAACGTTGCCCTTTCCCTGGGGCAAGTAAGCCTTTTGAGGAATGTGCTGAGTGTTCCAACCACTTCTCTGTTCCCATTGCTTTTGCTACCTCAAATGCGCAAGATTCTCCCCGCGCATGTTTTAAATTGGTTGCTTAATGCAACTCACGTGTCGATTTGCCTGATTAGGGTGTTCGAAGGAGGTGCCCAAGTCCCGATCACAGGTCGCCGACCTGCTCTGACCACCACTCGTCTTCACGGAGGCCAATTCTCCCCTCAAGTTCATTTGTGCACACAAATGAGTTGGCGTAGAAGCGTCTCCTTCTCTTCATGTCGGGAGGGGATTTGACCGAGTCCCCTGGCCATTGTGACGTAATAAACGCTAAGATTCGTCAAGGCGGGGGAAAATTTGTGCTGAAGGGAACCACGCGCATAAAAGACCGGACACAGTTGATGCTTTCGCGTATTGAAGAAAAGTTCTCAATTGCGATCAGACAGAGTAGATAGGCCATTTTCCTTCCTCGCGGTGAGTTTTCTTGCCCTCAAGGCATTATTTCCTGCCTTTAATATTCTGAGGCTACTCGCCCCTCTCTCTTCTACCTATTTTCGACTGTTTGGCACAACAATGAAGTGCTGCAACACTCCACCGACGCTCAGACAGGTTAGGACAAAATGGCTGGACGCTGCGCCGTTGCGCATTGTAGCCCGATCCCCTCCCCGCCCTACCGACTCACTTCCGGGACGGGGACATCCATGAGCATTCGCGCTACGCTCTTCTCCCTCGCATGCCCTCTATTGGTTCCTATCGATTCTGCCGTTTAACTTTAAATTTAAAAGGATTAGTCTGCCTTTGCTTCCCTACTGAATGATGCAGAAAGCGAAGCAATGCCAAGTTGAAAGATGGGGCAAATGACTGCTCCTCTTGGGCTTGTCTCATAACGGCCATGTTGCCCCTCCCTCCTTTTCTCGGGGTGTCCAGTGGCCTATTATGCTGGTGAAAGTCGTTTCTTGATACCCAATGAGTCCATTTTCTGGGAGATTTCAAATGAAGCTGGACATCATCTGTTAGAGCGGAGTGGTCGGCAGCATCTTCCAGGACGCCTTAGAGGAGCCGCGTCTTGGCACTCCGACTGAGGTGCGGAGTTTATCACCAATTCTCAGCCCGTCTTTTCCTGTTCCTCCCTAATGCGACATCGGCACAGTCTGTAGGACGTGACGAAATTCATGTGGTGCGTACCACATGATGGATTTCTCTCACTTGGCGCGGATGCGACCGCTTCAGGAGGAGGAGGAGGAGGAGGGGAGGAGCAGGCCTGACAGCCCTGTACTTCCTATTTCACGCTGCTGTCGTTTTTCTCTCTAATTACTCAAACTCCAAAAAACTTTGCCAGTTATGGGTATATATATATATATAACTACGGTAAACGGATGAAGTAAGGGAAATTCGGAAAGGCCACTGAGCATAACTGGTCGTCGAGTAGATTAACGGGGTAACGGGACTCACTGGCCTTTAAAATCATTCCTTTCGGTTGACAGGATGCAAGAGTGATGTTTCAGGGAACACCAAGACACGCGGACGTCACGGTGGAGGTGGCCTGCTCCCCACTCGTCTCGCCTCCGCTCCCGCCCCAGCAGGACTTGTCTCACGAATCCGTCGACGGCCTCGCAATTAATTACTCCACTTGCCCATGCTCCCACCTTCGCGTCTGCATCCATACGGCTCGATGCACTGTCTGCTCCACAAGTGTACAATCTCGGCCTTGGCAGCCTGTTCCATTATTGCGGTTGCCTGTCTTCCCAAGCTCGTGAAAGGGAGTCCATCATTCTCTGATGCTGTTGAGGACAGATTGTGCTCCCAGACGACCACCCTCAGTCATCGAGGCTACTTCCAAACAGACAAACATAATGCTGTCATCCTCATCCCTATTCAGCTAAACTGCTCTTCGCCTACTTCCTCTGGTTTCATTGCAGAGAGACCGACGGTTTCTCCTTGCCCAGTGATGGCCACGAAGTGTAGTGGACGTGTGACGGGCAATCAGCAAGACCCGTAGTTTAGACTACTGTGTTGTCGGCAAAGGGACGAATCTTCCTTCGAGAGTGAATTTCCAAGGGGAACTTTGCGTACCGCCTCCGCCAACTAGAATGGAGGCTAGCGAGGAGAAGAATGTCCGTCCGCCATCCATTATATTCTGCTCATTGTTTGGCCTTTCTCCATACCCGTCCACCGCTGTTGCTAACCTCTTTTACGACTTGCCTCCATTAACCCTGGACTGGTAATCCACACATGATAAATTGTACCATTTCAGGTGGGGTTTTGTCATCACCATGTTTGGTGTTTTCTCCTCCTCTCCCCCCTCCCTCCCCCCCCCGCAGAATTGAGTAATATTTCCTACGTAGTTTAAGTGTTCTATGCCATTGTGCTTGCAGTTATTGACGTCGAGACGGTTTGTTTCGATTGTGGACAGATAGCCGCTAGGCACCTCGGCTCCCGTTTCGAGTGCAGTCTGCCCTGCTTCAAAGGCATCTTCCGGCTCTTCGCAAATAGCACCGAGTCTGGGTCTCCGCGCGCCTTATTTGGAAAGGTGTGTAAAGGTCTGAGGAAGGAAGTAATTGTACTCTGCCTACTCCAGACTTGCAGACGGACAAAAGTCTTGCTTTGAGCAGCTTATCTGATGAGCCGGGAACTTCGTCTTCGCGACCGCGGAATCGCGATCACCATGAATCAGCCCAAAATAGCTCACCAAACAGTTCTTGTATTTTTATTTTCCATCTTTACGGCCGCCGGTGGCTTTCCGCAGGCCACTTCTCGTCGCAGACTGTTTGCACTGCTCGCTGACTCAGTGGATTCGTGTCGTATCTCGCGTAAAATAATCAACAACCACGGGTGCATGTCAAGCAAAATCGCGTTCATCTGGTCACTGTTTTCGTGGATGCTGTTAAACCTTTCTTCCCAGTTTCTAGGTTAACTCGATAGCATCGCTCATGTGATGTGTGCTGCTTATCACTCGGTCATATTCTTTTTTATTCGTGGGGTGGGGAGCCACAAAATTCGCACATGAGGACAAAAGAGACGAGTTCTGGCCTTTTTTTCCCCACTCCCTCGAAGCCAGTGCGCCGTGCTGAGATGTACACAAGTGGGGTTGGTGTCTGTGGAGCCAGTGGCCTGGATGCAGCTAATCGTCGAAAGGGTCTGGCGCGTGTGTAGAAGTGGTATATCCGGTTTGCGAACAGTATAGTGAGTGGAAGAGATAAACAGGAATGCCTTGCTTGTGTTTATTTCGAGATATCGCCGCAACGACGGTGGGGCGGTGCCCGGGGCAGCCGACACGGCTTGTTTCTGCTTGTCCTGGCACTCCCCTCCCCTCCCCTACCTGGCACAACACAACTTGTGTCTGTCGGCGCTCGCCAAGAAAGCAACGATGGGTAAACATCCGCCCATCTTAGGCGTAAATATCAGCCGCCAAAGTGAAGATACTCCTGCTGTAGCTGTTGCTCCATAATCTGGACAAATGGAGAGCTCCGTTTGTTTCTGATGCCGGTCTGATGCACACTGACATTCCACGGCGCTGATGTGGTGTTATCGTTTTCGGACTCAAAACAGGCTTCCCCGCCGTTAACACGTCGGGCCCTCGAGACCCGCCCTCCCCCCCCCCTCCCGTCTGCCCAGCGAAGGCTCGTGTCCGTGGCGGAAAAATTATCGACGGTGGTGGTGGGTAATTCAGCTGCGTTTACCAAGTTGGGCATTTTGTGTCGATTGACATGTTTAATGACTTTACAGCACCGCCCTCTACCGCACTCAGCCTCGTCTCGCTTTGTAGTAGTATCACTACATAAACTCCTCTGTTTTGCCTGCGTAGTATGCATAAGTCCGGTTTTGCGGTAGTCTGGAATGCAGCCACCCTGCCATTGTTGCTGTAGTTGCTTGGGCCCACCGTGACGTATGATATTTGTAGTTTCCTAGATCCCAACCGTCCTGCTCTGCCTGGACCACGGTGCTGCTAAGGGGGACTTTACAAATTTCCTCAGTTGACCCAGTCCTTCAGTCGCCCTCATTTTATGAGACCGGGTAAAAGCAGAGCATGCGAAGAGGCCAGACACTGCGGTGCTGTTCTCTCCCCACCGCCCACTCCATGGCCGTACACTACGGTTTGTGGTCATCAGCACCGCCAAACCGCGGCTTAGGGGGCTGAGCGTTTGTCTCTTTTCACTGCGTACGCGGAATAAGCGCAGAAGCGGCCACTTGGATAATGCAGGCATTGCAACAGCCGCCACCGTCTGTCGACCGGACGACAGCAGCGCGGGAACAGCCCAGCTGTTCATAAGCACACCGGCTTTACTTGTTCAAGGGACACTGGTCTTATCTTCACCTTTCCTCTCCTCTCCTCCCCTCCGCCTCCGCCTCCCATCGTCCTCCACCCTCACGGGCAGACAGGAGTGGGCTGTGGGGGCGGTGAATTTGCCAAGATTGAGACATGACTTCTTTTGGGTTGGCAACCATTTCTAGCTAACCGACAGGAAGGTTTCCTTGTGCACAGTCTATCCTAAAATGCGTTAAGTAGTTTCCCGTTCCCCCGCGAACGGGCAGTTAGTCGACGCCCAGCCTGTGGACAGAAACGCCTCTATCTGTGATCCGCGATGTGACGGCAAGTTTTCCTCGTCTTTGGCAGCTATCAAGTGCTCCCTACGCTACTTGTGTTTCGATGGAGAAGTAAGATTCAGAATGCCATTCTCATTGACACCAGAGGAATTGAAAAAAGACTTCATTCGGATGCGGGGGCGACCACGGGAGATCCAACTACTATGTGGTTCTGCGAATGTCACGCACTGCCTTACGTGCCTCGGCCTTCTCACAGGATGGAGGCGGGAAGCAATCTTTCCACCAGCACGTCGGTTAACCTCGGCTCGAGCCCACCAGCAACAAATAAGCAGTCATCGTGAAGCCGGGCCTCCTGCCGAGAGGTAGACGTTGACAAACCCTCTGACGAGGACAGTCGGCAACTACTACACGGTTTCTCTACCGAGGGGTAAAACAGTTGATGCGCGAAGCATGGGCAGCCTTGTAGCCCAACAGACCTTCGTAAGCAAATTGTGTGGAGCAGCGCCCTCATGTGATGCCAACCGGGTGAGAGGCGGCTTGTGGCGAGGGAGGAGAGAGGCGGGAGGAGGGCAACAAGGGAAAGCGTTGACTGGCAGGCGGAAAGCTGCCTGTTGCATAATACCAGCCGACTAGACTTAACCAAATGCGAGCACTTTGACTGCCTTGTGATCACACAGACTTTTTCCATGAAAAGCCTCCCTTTCTGATATTCTCACAAGTGCCACTTCTTTCGCATGTACAGACCAAAAATTTCAGTGTGCACTCAACATAGTAGTCACTGCCGCGATTAATGTGTTCAGATGCCAGTCATTCAGGCACCAACAGGCGCGGTTTAATACTATGCATGAAAAAACAGGGGCTATCGACACGAGGTGAGGGCTGTTATTGAGTGAGATGAAACGAGGCGAGGGGGATCCTCGGAGCCTGAGCCTAGTTTGGCAACCTCCGCGTCTCAATCGTTGTCAGCTATACCAATCACCTCAGACTCTACGGAAAGGTAGTGCATCCCCGATGATTTGGCGGTTGGATGTTTGTGAGGACATCCGCATTGCCAAACCGACCCAAATGTGAACGATTAATTGTCAAATCGTCACTTGAAAGCCAAAATCAACAACATCTCCGACGACGGCGAAAACAATGTGCTCGAGTGTGAGGGCAACCTATGAACTGGGGCCTGGAGCGCCTAAGTACCTGTTGATGATTGTAATTGGGGTCGGTAAATAAGACGATTTTTGAGGAATTGAGGTCGTTTGCCTGTATGCCACATAAGGTGGGGCCCACCGACGGTTGATGTCGCCCGTTGCGAGCGAATCAGAAAAACCGCGGTGCTGGTATCGTGCCTTCCTCCTCCTACTCCTCGACCTCGACCTTGGAGTGCCCTAAATACGCGACTCCAGCGGAGGCGACTTGACTGTCTGAATCAGCGCAGTGGTCGGAGTGTTTTTCCAGCACCAACCACCCTTTGCCGGGGTAAGTCGCCGAGATAAGCGCTTAGACCCAAGTGTTTCCCGGGGCCTCTTCGCTACCCACAGTTGCAGTCGCAATGCATGTCAAGAACTTGCCCCAGGCAGTGATCTCTTCTCTGCGCAGATTCGTGTGATAGTAAGAAAAAACGGCATCGCCGTCACTAGCATTCTCAACATCACCATCGCCACGTGAGTATCGTGCCCGGCCCCCGGCCCCGGCCCCCGGCCCCACCCCCCTTGTCCGCCGGACGTCTACTTCCCCCATCTTCTTCCCTCTTCTCACTCATGTATTTGATCACATCCAAGTGTCCTTTGTTTTTCCCCATTTTTCACGTACTGCCTTATTGCAGAATCTTTCCCCTATATCTCTCCCGTTCCTCCTTTCCTGACTGCCACCTTCTTTCGATGCTAGTCGGAGACACAAACATGCTAATTGCAACTTGTCAGTAGCCTGCTGCTGCAGCAGAGAGTTTTATCTGCAAGTAGAGAGACCACTCGCATACAAATGCCACCGCCACCGTTCTCATCGCCGCAGAACCGACGCCTGAGAAGGGACAAGAGAATTGCAGCCCGACGGCTTGACCGGGAGGAAACCGTATGGAGAGCGGGAAGGTCCAATCAAGTGGAGTCGTTTCTCCTCGGAAAGACCTTCCACCAAGAACATGTCAACTCTTTCTCAGGCCGAAGTTGTTCATTGTGAGATCTCATATGGAAAAATACGTCAGATTAACACAACCTCGAGTCATTTCTCCCTAGAATGGCAAATTACCAGCTCATTGGGGTGGCAGTTTAACCCAGTCAAGGAGACCGTCATAGGTCAAAGACACGGCCATTCATAGCGTACACCAATCGGCGAAGAAAGAGGAAAATCCCCTCACTCTGCACTTGGGACCGAGTTAAATTTCCTTCAGTTAAAAAGGTCCCTTCTAGCTCATTCAATATCCTAATTTCCGATGTCCACGGGGAAGAACAGTTAGCCGAAAGGGGAAATTGGCTCGTTCACTCGTTACTTCGCCCTCTCTTTCATCGAATCTAGCCTAAAGTACTTCCAGTCTTTCTTGGGGCACCCATATGAGTTGACCTTAGTGCGTGTTGACAAGGAGAGAGGAGACAGAAGGCATATGAGGCTGCGGTGAGCAGTTAAGAAGAGGCGGGTAGCCGCGTGAACATAGAAATATTTATTTCAAGAGGCATTCCAAAGTGTGACCTATCGGACAATTGTGATGATGTTGAGAAGAGAAGAGAAGAGAAGAGGAGAAAAGTTGTCCCGTGTGGACGAGGGGTGGAAAGGGTGGAGAGAATGACGTAGTTGGTGTTAAAGCAGAGTGGAGTGGGGTGGATTAGCAAGTTCTAGTAAATAGGCGAAGGCGGGTAGCAGTGTAGGCCCTGCATCATCTCCAATGGGCATTGGAATGCGGAGGTATTTGAAAATTGGCATGGCTTTGGAAGGCAAATTTGGTACAGCGAATGGAGGTATGTGAGGCTTTTGAGGCTATGGCTGGATGTGAGAAGCACTAAACTCGCTGGTAATTGACCGAGAACCAACCGTAAATGCGCAGACGTCGACGGGAATGCATCCTCTTCTTATTAGTGGAAGCGTCGCTCACACCACGTGCTTGGACATTCCCGACGACATTCATGCAGCCCGATTTGCATGGCTTCATCGGCTGATGGTCTGTTGGCGTGTTGGGCTGCTCATCGATCTTTCGTAGTTTCTGCCTATCCACGGAGAGAATAGTCGTCTTCATGCCACTCGCTCCCCACTCTCCTTCTAGGAAAGCGCCGATTTCAACGAGCCCTAATTTTGGTGAAAGTTCAGTTCTAACCGTGCACTGTCCTTACTCAAGACGTATTCACTCAGGGGCAGCATTCACATTCGTCTGCTCCCCTATCCACTCACCTTGCATGTGTCCACCTGCGCTCTCCAAAGCTCTGCATACCCCATTTCCTCTCTCAACTGCCTGACTCCCTAACTCCCCGACTAGCCGACTCGCTGGCTCCTCTGCTCCTCGCCTCCTCGACCTCCGCTGCGCTTCCACCTCGAATTCTTACAGATTCATAGCATCCACTCACGCCATCTACGTCTTCCTCCAGAAGCAGCAAAATAGGCTCGTGAATCTTCTTTTCCGCTGCCCAATAAGAGAAGTCATTTTGCTTAAATGCCTCACAATTTGATACCAACTTCCACCAATGCTTGAAGACAAAGTACACTGGTCGCTTTACAGATTTCCTTGTCGATGGCTTTGTGTGTGGCGTCTCCTCACTGTACAGCTTTCGGTTAGCACCTATGCAGAGGAGACACGTTTTCAGTCAATGATCACGCGTGCAACCTATTGCACCACACTACTACTGGCCGCAGGAGGACTATTTTCATCGTAAGACGAAGAAAGTGAACACTCACGGATTCTTTTGAGCGCCTTTTCTAAAGGCTCAGAGTCGTCATCTTCAGACTCGTCTTCCAATAGAAAGGTCCACCAACCGTTGGCAGATGCGCCTGTGGGTGGTTTTGTCGGCGGCGTCTCCTCCAAGCGACACGTTCGGTTGGCAACTGTTCAGAGGGGACAGACACATTCTCTTGAGTCAAAGATCGCTCCTAAACCATTGCACCTCAGTCCTCAGGAGGACTACGTTGATCTTAAGATGAAGTGGGGGAACACTCACTGATGCCTTCGAGCACTTCTTCGGCCGACTCGGAGACATCTTCTTCAGACTCCTCTTCCCACAGAAAAGTGTGCCCATCGCTCACAGAGGGACCTGCAAGTGGCTTCGCCGAAGTCTCCTCGCTGCAACGCATTCGGTTGGCAACTATGCAAAGAAGACACATTCTCTTGAGTCGAGGATCACTGATAAACCATTGCACCACACTCCTCGAAAAGACTACGTTGACCATGAGACGAAGTAAGTGACCACTCACGGATGCGTTGGAGTGAGCCTTCAGCCGACTCAGAGTCATCCTCCCCAGACTCAGACTCCCCTTCCCGTGGCAATGTCTTCACATCTTCTTCCTCCCCCGACTCCACCTCATACTCCAATTCTCCACCGCTTGAGTCCTCACTTTTTGCCTTTCTCTCCAATTACAATTCGACTTCTCCCTCTCCCTCTCCTTCTACTTCCTCTCCATCTGCTTCTCTTTCCCTTGATTCCATGCATTCACTTTCGTATTCTGCATCTGAAAATAATTCTCTCATGCTTATTCCTTCTTCAGCTTCTTCCTGCCGCCCTCTCTCACAATCGTCTTCCTCCGTTTTCTGCGTCCCCGTCCCCGTCCCCGTCCCCATCTCCGTCTCCGCTTCCATCTCCGCCTCGTCTGCATTCGCGCCCGTGTCAGTGTCCGTCTCCGCGTCCGCGTCCGCGTCCGCCACCGTCCTCGTCCTCGTCCCCGTGCTCGTCCCCGTCCCTGTCGCCGCATCCGCTTCTGTTCCCCGCTCCGTCTCCGTCTCCGTTTCCGGCTGCCCTTCTTCATCTGTCTCCACCTCTACTTCCACCTCTATTCCCGCTTCTGATTCCACCTTCTCTTTCCACCCTCTCTCCACTTCCATCTCCAAGTCCGTCTCCGTCTCTGTCTCTGTTTCCACAACTACTTCCACCGTCTTTTGCACTTCCACCCTCCACTCGTCACTGTCTGTCTCCACCCCTGCCAAAGCCAAAGCCATGGACTCTGACTCTGACTCAATCTCGTCTTTCGTCCCAATCTCCTGGGCCATCACGCTCTCATTTTCCAATTGCGCTGACTCTTCCTCTTCCTCTTCTGCCTCCACCTCCACCTCCACCTCCACTTCCACCTCACTTTTCCTTCTACTTCAACCCCTCTCCTCACTACTTCGTCCTCCTCATTCACTTCGAGGATAGTGGGTAAGGCGTCAAATGTGGCAGTGAATAGAGCATGACACAGTTGACCACTCAAATTGCCAACAGGAGCGATAGGGAGACTTTCAAGCCTGCCTCTCTTCAAAATGGGAGGCCTCTCTTCCTTCCTCGCCCCCTTCCAAGAAGAACTCTTCACCTCTTCCACTTCTGGCAGAAGCGCTAGATGAGTCCTCCTCCTCCTCTTTCCATGAGTGGGACGATGCTGCGCTGAGTGGGATTGCGTCAACCAGAAGGCGACTTGGCTGCTCTCACAGTCCGCGCATTCGTCTTCACTCATCACGGGGCAATTGTCTGAGTGTACACACAAATAACAAAGAGGAGGTAAGTTGAATGGCCCAAACGGCCCAGAGGAATTGGGGAGGGTGGCGAGGTTAGCGCCTGTTGGCAGACTGCATATAGAGTTATTGGAGAGAAAGACTAACCACTTTTCTCCTCGTCACGAAGATATGGCTTGCGCTTCCACATTGTAGCCACGGGGCTCGATGGCACGTATGTCACGCTTCTGCCAAGCCTCTCCGCCCCACATTCAACGGATGTTGACCACGGCGTTGGAGATAAACCCGTCGACCAGGACGACTGATTCTTCACTGCAATAGCCATGAGACGGGAGAATGACATAAGGCCGAGCGAACGACCGGCAATCGAGGCAACTTACCGAGAACAGTGCTACCGTCCACCTGCCGTCCACTCGCGCAGTCTACATTCGCCCGAAGACCAATGTGACGAAACAATTTCTGCTGCCCTTCATTCCGTTCGCAAAAAAGCGAGCAAGCAGAGGAAAGCAAAGGTCAAGTTCGCAAAGTGACTTTTTTGTACGAGGAAAGGCGTCACCAAATTCAAATTCAATCGATACCGCAGCTTGCAATCGATAATGGCCGCGTCAGTAATTCTTCATGCCATGGTTGGCAGCACTTCGTGAATGGACGCGTTCAGGCAGTTGTGAGGAATAAATTAAGGCGCCAGGTACCCAGTTATATCGCGGGTGCTTTCGGCAGCGGCGTAGGCCATACTCTCGTGGGGCGGTAATGGGCACGCAGTCTGTTGGCACTTCTGGCTGAATTCAAACCTATGTGATGAGGCGGCCACTTGGCAAACTCAGCAGTCTAACCAGCCGCCCGAATTGCCGACCTGTTCATTGAAACACCTTCACCTTCACCTTCGTCTTCGCTTTTGCTTTCGCCTTCTGTCTCCGTGGTCAACCCACGCTTCTGCTTCTGTAACTGCACCTGCCAATACCTTCACGCAGTCTAATCCACACCTTTGTCTACCAATTTGGTTGCTCTTGGTCTCGTCACACATTTTGCTATAACTGTAATTTCTCCACAGATCAACTGAGCCCATTTCACTTCTCTCGCCCACTCACCGTTAGCCCATTCTCCCTTTGTCTCTCCAGGCTTGCCATTCGTATCACCAGCAGAAATATTATTAAATAGTATGCATGAGTGCGTGAAGCGTTGAAATGAGGCGATTGCATGCAACTCAGGTATGCCTTTTCTCGGCCCGCAGAATGCCCACTTCTATGGTGGGGAAGCACAATATGTGTCAACACTTTCCTCTACTTCTTCACACAGAATGGTACAAGCGCACTGTCATGCTTGTCGGTTTCGGCCTACCGGACCATTAGAAACGCGGCTTCAGCTGCATAAATATTGAGGTTTCAACCCCTGTTCGTTAGTTTAGTAGGCAAAGAGATTCATGTCCTCTGTCCTCATTTCCTACCCTCTTTTGAATTTTTTCTCCCCTCTTATGCCACTCCACGAAAAAACTCCCCGCTTCGTCCTTACTCAAGTGCCACACCCACATAAAATCGTAAACACTGCGAGCAGCAAAGCAAATCCGGCTGGTTGACTAGAAGAAGACCGACGATGGGCAATGTCCCCGGGCCGCTATCCTCCTCTCTCTTATCTACACTTCACCACCACCCGAGTCGGCCCATTCTCTCGGGTTGCACTTTTTCCTATTTGTCGCGTAAATGTTCACAGTCTGAAGTCGGATCGATTCTAAGTTGAAAAGACGAGCGTTGTTAACGTTGTTTTCATTTTTCCTCGTCACCCACATCCAAGTACGTTTTACTTCGGCGGAGCAGGAGTTGAAATGAACAGCAGTTAGTTGGAACAATAAATACCGTCTCTCGGATGCAACAAAGAATTTATATTTTGACTGTGAGATTGTAAAGTCACATATCAGAAAGGGAACGAGATAAAGGAAGACGAAAGGCTGGAATGAAAAATCCTCCACATCCTCTGGAGATCCTCTGCACTTCGCCACTAACCCATCTTTGGAAACGACCTCGTCCAGCCGAATTTAACGCTTCCCGACTCAAATCGATCTCGTCGCTGTCATGATGCCTACTTCGCCGATCCACTGACGAGTTCTGCTCCACTTCACCTTCTGTTCCACGTGGTCACGCTGTGGAAACATTTTTCTCACCACTACCTGCACTGCCACATCATATGCGCTTCTGCCTCCTTAACAGGCGAGCCAGATTGATCGGCGATACACGCATTCTAAGCCAGCGAAGCCGTCAAGTTGTGAGTTGATCGACCTGCTCTGCTCACCCTTCGATGGATAAATGTCACAAAATGGGCCTACTGTTCCACAAGGGCGGCTCGTACAGGCGACGAAGTGAAGTTAGGCCTGGGATTCGGACTTTAAGGCCGAATTTAATTCACCTGTGTCTTGTGGCGTTTAAAATTCACTGGTTTTTGAGTCTAACGTTCACTCCTCCAAGTCAGTCATTCAATCATCTTTTCAATCGTGGATTTATTTGTGGTGGCTTGTTGGGGAGCAATGAGGTGCCTTATCTGTTGTCTCTGTTCCTTCGAATTGCCGAGCGCTTTTACTTCCTTTTCGTCCGACAATCTGCTTCTTCATGTCTCGTTCCGCCGATTATAAGATCTTTCCTACTAAACGTTGCTCCTTCTTCTCTCTGCTGTTGCTCAGACCTCAGGTCGAAATACAAGTTGGAAATCGAGGGAGAATTTTCGGCCTACGTGCCACTGCAAATAGTTGCCGCAGTACAGCCAAGCGCCCGCCTACTTCAACTGCCTGACGCCGTTTTCCAGCGTTGTGGGGGAAGGGCGAAAGGGATACAGCTTTCCTCGACTTCCTTCCTTCTTTTGATGAAGAAGAATTAACTTGGAGGTAATTAGAGGTAGAGATAGTTTGTTACCAACATTTTGGAAGATAGTTTTTGCATCATTGCTACACTTTCACATGTGCCTCCACTGGGTTACAGTGTTTCACTTGAGAAAACATTGAAGTAAGGCGATGCCTTGAATGTGTGGTGATCCTCTTTTCGAGACTTGAAACTAGTCTTTCATGGTCTGAGGCACTTCTTTACCCCTTTTCGGTTCCAATACCCCAGACGAGCTCGACGCTCGACGTGACGTCTTCTCTACTGCTAAGTAAAGCCGTTGTCAGACCTTTGCGAGTGATGCGAAGGAGATAATGAGTTCGCACATCCATCGCTTATTCTATAGTGCCTGCGGAGTTGCGGGGCGAATGACGAAGCGTTGCTGGTGGTAGGTCCTCAGCACCGTTGGTTGGAAAGTCCGCATGCAGTCCGCCAGTGAGAGGCGGAATAGATGCCAGCTAGAAGCCATGCCAGAGCCAGTGGGCATGTCAAGGAGGATGAGGAGGAAGAGAGGGAGGGCAGTGAGCAGACAAGAGGCGGCATTCCGCGCATACGACTCGGGTTGGACGAGGTACGAAGGATGCTATAAGTCGTCCCACGCCTGATAGACTTAGAGTAGGCGGAGTCACATTTAACTAAAACGAGACTGGGTAATCGGTGTGCGTCTGAGATGCGTCAATTTCAAGTGGTGAGGTGTGCCGCGGCGATGCTAGATGCAAGCCAAAAAGCGGACAAAGTGGGAAGAATGGCACGACACCACGCAAAGCAAGCCAGCCGGCCTCCATCACCCAGGAAGTTGCCGGCGCTCAGAAGGATTCGCCACCATGTTAAAGACCCGTCCCATTCCCTCTTTACTTTTTCTGAGGGTGACGACCCACTCACGCGCCACATGCCGCATTTCAATCATTCACTGTTGCCAAACCAAATTCTAATAAATGTGTAGCCACACATAGCTTCCTTCAAGCATACGCCATGCAAACCGACTGAAGAGAAATATTGAGAAATATTGAGGTTCGGATGCCGTAGAGTAAGTGGAGAACTACGTTGTTAAGTGACTTTCACCTTTTATTCTGTCACTTCGATTTGTCAAAAGAGGACGGTTGGGGTAGTGTGGCGTAGCCTTGAGGCGCCAAGGTGGGTGTAGCCAAATAAAGAAGGACTAGAGTCGATTATGCCTTCAAAGCGGAGGTAAGAAGTCACGGAGGGCAAGGTGAAGACACAGCGACATTTCACAGAGGCGTGTGATGTACCTTCAACAATCTGCTGGATACTCATTTCGTCGAGCTTTTAGTAATCTGTGGTCCATCTCCAACTTCGTAGTAAGTAAGTAAGATTGCACAAAAGACGTGACCTGAATCCATAAACCACCAACGTGAGTTAGAAGGTTGCGCATTAAATCACCTTCTATCGGTCCCCAATGACTTGGTCGCCTGTCACGGCTGTCTTCCGTTTTGTCTTCGTCGCGCGCATGGACGTCCGACATTATGACACGAGGTAACAGATCAAGCTGGTTGGCCGAGAGTGAGTAAAAGCCATTGGAAATTTATTCTAGCACATTGATTTTTCAAAGCTACCCATCAAATTAACAGCTTATCTTTAATTGGCACATTTAGAAGATGTAGACTGCTGCGCTGTTAGAGCGATGAACTCGCGCTTAACTTTTCTAGCCATGGAGATTGTATCAATTTTCCGTGCTTTCACGCCTCCGCTGCCAGTGAGCTTTGAGTGCTTCTCGCTACGCACTGTATAGGTACGCGGGCAAACGATCCCACGGGATAAGCGGAGTGTAATTATTTTTCATTCACAATTAGATTATCCTACTCCCCTTTCTCTGACCTGCGAAGGGAACGTGAGCAAGAGAGAAGAAGGAAGAAGGGATAACTGCGCACACTTAGGGACGGGTATGTTGCAACTAAGTCTTTTCGCCTTGCATGGAAGTTAGTGTAATGTAGCCAGTTTTTTTTGTAGACTTAGAACGATTGGTGACGAAGGCGATGGAATTGTGAAATTGCAGCGCTAGTGTAGTTGTCTTTTTCATATCATAGCCAAATATGGGTGTATCTATGGACGTTGCACGGTTGGTGGGCATAAGCAAGACAGCCTTGACGCCTACTTTGTGCAGGCAATGATGTGAAACAGCTGAAGCACTTTTAAGAAAATGCCTTGCATCGGAGAAATGAAATGGGTTACTTGTTTTGGCATGGCCACGACTTGTTAAATCTTGGGACATTGGTTTTTGGGGCGAATGTAGTGTTTGGTCTCAGTGAGGCGTATGCAATACTAATCCTCCACTCATCGATTTTAGTGAAATGCAATGGAGGAGGTTGATACGTGGTGTCCAAAGGGTTGAACAATGGCGCGGTGTCTGAGAGTGCGGGGTTGCGATGGGAAGTTGAGGAACATGCGGCTGTGTGCGTAAAGAGAGGAATTGTCGGTGAAATAATGTATTTTGCGAAGCTGTTTCCTTAGACAAGTTTGGGATATACATGAAAGTTGGAAGGCTTGAACTACCTTATTCTATTTTAACGCTATGTCATTCTCTTCACCCTTCTCTAACAAGAGGAATGAAGGTAGCCAAAATTATGCACGGAGTTGGGTAGCTCGATTGCGATGAATGTCAGTGAAGTATTTTCACGTCTTTGTCCGTCCGTTTAATCAAACCGCTTTTCACTGCCTTATGACTGCCGAACGCTTTTACTGCCACGCGTTTTTACCTCAAGTCGCTTGCAACACTGAAAGTCGGTGATGTTATTTTCCTCCTGGTTGGGGCTCTCGAGGAGACCTCGCCATGTCTCTATCCAAAAGGGAATCGTCACTGCTGCGTTAAAATAGTGAGGGTTGAATGGAGACTGCTCACTTATCCTCTCCCACCGCTCCACACGGCCACACCAACGATGGCAAATTGGACGATTTTGGTCTCTTCTATCGAGTGCCGCTTTGCAGCGCCTTACTTGGTGGGAATTTGAGGCAAGTTCCTTGACGCGGTCTTAAATAGGCACTCGAGAGTGCAGAGAGCGCAGCTCACCAGTCAACTGAGACTGCACGTCAGGTGATGAGTTTTATTCAAAGGCCATGTCTTCTCGATTGAAAATCCACTCACCACTCAGGACATAAAAGGCAATCAGAGTAGTTCTCAGACCATTTTCAATCCCAAAACAATTAAATTCGGAAAACAGATAGTCACTCTGTCGTATTCCGAGGACTTCTCCGGCGTGACTGCTCAACCTACCCAACGCACCATGAGGTGACACGAGAAGTCTTTATCGTAGAACAGAACCTTCTTGAAAGAGAGAGGTAAGAGGAAAGGAACGCCCCGGGTCACCGAAGAAGACAATGTGCTTACACTCAAAATGCACTAAACTAACTACCCCTCAGACCTCCCTCACCGCACATCCAGCTCAACTCACCTTGGCCATGAAGGGAAGAGAAAAGTAGAGGAGAGGCTCTGTTTTCCGAGGTCGCAGTCGGATATTTCCTTTAATTGGTGGCCTGTGCGAAATAAATGAGAACCCACTTCGATGAGTGTGGGAATGAAGGCGAGCCCATGACGACAGCCGGGGCGGCTTTCTTCTTCGACACTTCGAAGCATAGTGGTAATTTTTTTCATGGCAGCATCACCCTATTGTCACGTCGAGAGGCGGGACACATTTCTCGACACAATTCGCCCTTCACAGTGGGCATTCTCTTTCGTGGCTGCTAAGCAGGCACCGCTCATTCACGACTTCGCGGAATGGCGATTGACGCTATGAGATGTGGAAAAGGGCAGAGACCTGAGAATTTTTCACGCACGGGTGTAAGCGGTCGCGAAGTAAAGGACACTCAAAGCGTTGATGAAGGCAACTGAAAGGTAACAGACACTGAGACTGATGATTGCTGCTTTTGTGGAGAACTGGACGAATTTTTTAGGCGATAAAGTCAGCCCAGCTACACACCCACTTGCCTGCCAGTCTGCCCTGAGGATGCACTGCCCTTGTTCAGACAGCGTTTAGCATTGGGAAGCCAATACGCATTGACGACATTCGTCACCACTTTGACTGCATTGAAGAGAGTGGAAGCGTAATGGATGACAGAAGAGGCCGAGAAGGCTTCTCACAGCGCCCAACAAGCCACCACATATAAGCCCACGATGGGAAGGATGCTTGAACGAGAGATGTGACTTTCCTTACTCCTGACCTGGAGGATTGAAGGTTAGACTCAAAAAACTCTGTGAATTTTCAAATCCCTAGGCCACGGATGGTTCAAATTTGGTCTTAAAGTCCAAATTTCAGGCCTAACTTCCCTTCGTTTGCGCCTGTAATAGTCCGCCTATGTGGAAACGTAATACATCTGTAAGGCAAGTCCAAGGTTTCGCAGAGCAGATCGATCAACTCACATCTTTGCGGTTTCACCGGCTCAGGAATGCGTGTATCTCGGGTCGGTGAGGCTCGCCATGTCAAGGCGACAGAGGCGCGATGACGTGGCAGTGGAGGAAATGGAGAGCAAAGTTTTTTTTCGGCAGAACTTGCCAGTGGAATCGGAAGAAGTGGGGCATCATGGACAGCGACGAGAAACATGCGAGTCGGGACGCGTTGAAGTCGGCCTGGAACGGCGTCGCAATCCGAAAGATGGATCAGTTGCGTAGGGGCAGAGAATTTTTCAGAGGATGTGAAGGAATTTCCATTCCACCCCTTCATCCCTCCTTCACCTCGGTCTCCCTTTTCCATATGTCACTCTGAAGACATCGTAGTCCACAAACAAAAAATCCTTGTTAAGTCACAGAGACGACTTTCATTGTTTCAACCAACTACCACACGTTTTCTACTCCTGCTCCACCGCAGCAACACGCGCTCGAGGTGGGGGACGAGGAAAAGTGAAAACAACAAGATGCCAAACCAACGGTGAATCATTGCATTCTTTCCAATTCTATAATCAACATTTGGGTTCAAAGTAGAAATGCCTGGGATGGGGCATTCTTTTGCAGTTAACGGCTTACTATCCCTCCGACTTCAAACGAGTCTGCCATATTATACATCAAATAGACGAAAGTACGCCCAAAATATTGGCGAGACACAGTGGTGGGGAATGGTGCGTGTCGGTGTGGGACGTGTGGAATGAAGGCGAGTCACCTTGGTGGGAGGCGGATGGCGGTAAGAGTAAAGCTACATTCACCGACGATGAAGTCATTCTCTGCTCATTAAGCTGTTCTGCGCGGCCTCGTCGACCTTCTTCTAGTCAACCAACCGGGCTTGCTTTGCTGCTGCGCAATGTTTACAATTAAATATGGGTGTGACATACAGCCTTGTCTGAGGCCAATGAGTTGGCAACTCGAGAATGGGATTTGGTCGATTCGCAACTGGATTATATTTGGCACAGATTCTATCAATAGGCGGTTAAAAGTGGCTGGCAAGGTGGCAGACGGATTGAAGTTGTTTCATGGCAATCACGGTTTGCTAGTCACCAATGGCTTAATATGACACGAAGAAGCATCCTACTTATAACACGGTGAGTAAATATGATTGATCGGAGAGCCTAACGACCGCGTCTTTCAGTCGTCATCTTCAACTTTTGGGCCGTATATGGTCATTTTTTTTAGCAACCGGACACGGATCCCTGCCCCCTCATAGCGGTAATAAACCGTGATTTTCCTCTATTTCAATGTTTTATCCTCCTTCCCACTTTTGGCAATAGTGTTATCGTATGATGATCATCACATTCTTTCTTCATTCACAGTTACAAGCTCTTGCGCAGCAGCCGAACCCTTTACTGGTTCAATTATTTTTCGCCACGACATGTTTTGTAGAACTTCAACACCAGTTTATCGCAAACCTTTTTAGAGCGTAAACCTTTCTGGACCAAAACCCGTCGTGAACAAACAATCGGTCCTTTCGGCGAATTGGCTTTAGACCGAGAAATTTAGCAGACGGATAAAGGTAGCAATAGTTTGTGTGGTACGTTTGCTTCAACAACCCAGTTTTATCGTAGGGCGGAGCACCCTGCGTGACTGCTCGCACAAAAAGCACACAGACAGACACACGCACGTAAGTCTCGAGGGGGGGGGGGGGAATCGGGTGGTTCGGATGTTCTCCTTTGACATCGTGCCTCTCACCTGCGCCAAATCAACGAGGCTGTAAGTGCCACGACAGCCGGATGAGGAGGCGTCGAAACACGGCGGTCAGTCTTAGGCCACTGAAAACTCTTACCCTTCCACAGGCCCCTCCATGAGAGTTGACATTCTGCGGGCCGTGATATTTACCACTACAGCCGCCTGAGCTGATTTTTACCTGTCCACCTCGTCGTAGGGGCATTACTATCCTCCCTTATCATTTTTCACCATGTAAACACATTTCTTCTGATAATCTGTAGAACTAGGTATTACTTAGTGATAACAAATTGAAAAGCGTGGGAAGAGAAAAAAGGCAAAATGCGGTGGCGGGAGTTGAAGGAAGGGGAGAATCTGAAGTAGGAAGGGGAAGAAGGGGGAATTCGTCGCATGGGATTTGCCTCGTCTGCATTAGAAGCGATTCATAGCAGCCTACAAGACAACTCTTTGCATGTAGGAGTAGAAGTATTTCAAGGTATACTATTACTACATCGCGAGTAAGTCTCCTCTCATTTATCTTCGCCCATTTTCCTTCTTCTTGTCGTCGTAATTGGCTGTAGAGGCGAGGGTTGGAGCTAGACGTGGCTTCGGAGCTGATCCAAGAACGAATAAAGACGCTAACAAGTTGTGGGTAATCAATGTCCATATCGTGGGGAGAGAAGAATGCGTGGGCGGAAGTGATTTGTGCGTCAAAGGTGATAGTTGTTCAAATTCAGCAAGGATTGTCTGGGGTGGCTCTTACCCACTGTGGATTAGACCTTCTCTTCGCCAGAGGAGGAAGGCTTCATCACCGAACACTCAACACTGACCACTTTACAATCAGCGGTTGTGTTAGTACTCACAATGAAGCCATGCTTTCAGATATATCTAATGCAGAGCAAAAATGGGCCACTGGTCGTGGTCGAGGCAGTCAAACCAGTGAAGTAGAGACTGCACAGACAGCGACTCCCATTCAGCTGGCATATCCACGAATTGATGAGTGCCACTTCAGGCGCCCACTTGAGTTTAACTGACGGAAAATCGCGTGATGAAGCCTTAAATAGGCCCAAAACGCCGGTCAGCTTCTTTTGACTGCTGCTCCAGCTGTACAGAGGAGCTGCACTTGATTATGCAGAAAGTTGCACAACACCAGTCGTCAGCCTTGCAGCAGCCTGGTCCCTCACGAAGATCACTTATCAACTGTGAGCGATGTCAGTTGAATGAGTTTCCATTAACGGTTGAAGTCATCTCGAATGAAACTTTGCTTGCCACTCACTGACATGGGAGGGTGAGAGAAGAAAGTAACAAATTTTGAGAGACAGATTTGGCATAGACTGTTTGAGCCCAATATGCGCTGAACGCTCGAAGCACTGGGGTGAAGACTGATTCGCCACCATTCTCGGCACAATAACGCCTTATGGCAGTGGAGCTTGTTCGTCGGCAGTACAAACATGCTTTGGCGGGAGCACATGCCTTTGTGTAGACTTGGACGACTGTCGGGTTGCAAAGACTGCGATACATATGCGCCGGTGAATGGTGCACCCTTGGTGAGGAAGGAGAAGTCGTTTGCCATGGGGTCTTGAAGCAGACTGACATCGTTGAGCATTCAGTAGCGGTCCTTCTTCACAGATCTCATTTTTAGCTTTGACATTAGGTTCGTATTCACCCTTCTTTCAAATTCGGTGGAAACAAACTTCCTGTTGTCCTTCCGCCTGCGTCAACCGGCCTTCACTTTCACTTCCGCGTTTTTCAGAATATGGACAGCCTCGTCGTGGATGCCCAAGAAAGAAACTCGGCTTACGATTTGGTGCATCAAATAAGTGTTGGAAGAGGAGCGGAGTCGAAATTGGGCAAATTGCTGGAGACAATTAGTGAAATGCGGCCATAGGTTCTTAGGAGGCAGTTAACAGCTGTTGCGTTTGACACAGAGGCGGTTTTTTTCTTTGGAGCTGAAGACAACACTCTAATTAACATCGGGTCGTTCCACTTACACCAAATAATGCACCTCTCTCTCTCTCTCCTCCTTTCTCCCCCAAAGTGACTTTCAGCACCATTCAATCCACTTCCCAAACTTTATTCCTCCACGAACTCCCAAAACTCTTCCTCGAAGCGGGTTTTGACTTTAAGTGTGATTGTCATCTCCACCCTCGCGGCGACATCCCTAGATCCACTCTGCTGTGAGTATTCGTTCCTTTTGGT